>JBBPCY010000150.1:21213511-21226727 GCA_037974405.1 Brachyalestes nurse
AGGCACACCTGATTCCACCTCTGTTACTCAGGTGTGGCTTCTTTTTGGTTGGAATGAAAACCTGCACCCACAGTGGACCTTTCTGGAGTGGTTTGGGCACCCCTGCGCTAGACTGTACCAGAACTGTACTTGAGACCCACCAGACGCTTCCATGTTTCTGCACTAGACTGCACAGGTTCCCAACCCTGATCCTGGTGCCCCCTGGAGCACATTTTCAAGGTTTCCTGCACTTACACACCCAGAAGAGACTCATTAAAGTATAAAAGTAATAATATCGAACTGTCACTATTTCCTTACAGTAGTACATGAGATGGATAGTCTGTAAAAGAAATCAGCCTCCACCTATTGCTCCTAGTGACATGAGATGAAATCAAAATTACCAATCAGAGCCAGGAGAAGTGCCTAACAAAGTGTCAATCGCTGCTCATGCACACACTGCAGGTAGCCCACCTGCCCACAAGTATAGTTCATGTTTCATTCGTGGATTTAAAAACCTGTGGATACTAAACTCTGTTTAACTGGATGCACGACAGCCTGTGGGGAGGGGCTCTGGAGGCAGGACTGGAGCGGAGAGGGAAAGAGAGAGACCTTTAGGATGTACTCATTTAAATGTTCAAGCCAAGTCATTTTTAATCCTATCGTCTGCAGCTTTAATTGGCTAATAAATTGAATAAGGGGTTTCCGTCTCCAAGTTTGGGAGCCACTGTGCCAGAATGCCAATCCACAGTGCAGTTGAATCTACTGAACTAGGCTTTCTGCACATGCCCAGTGTCAAGCATCATTTAGCCCTGGGCTGTGGAACAGTGAAACTGTTCTCTGGATTGATGGAGGTCCTTTGGGATGAGTAGTGTTTGTGATCCTGACCTAACCATGCAACATCAGTACCTGACCATACTAATGCTCTCATTATTAGTCCCCTTTTAATATTCCTGATTATAGAGGAAATGCTGGGGAATCAGATGCCTACATTTGTACATACAGTGCCTTAATAACAATGCAGAATAGAAGTAGGCCAGTCAGAACAGCAAGCCAGAAGCTTCTTAAAAGGCCACAGCATGGCACTGAAAGGGGTAGAACCTGCCGGAGAGCCCCAACAATGACACACAGTTATGGTGCACCAAGCCAGCATTTGAGTTGGTGCACTCTGGGCTATGACAACACAGCTGAGAACAATACATCAATTCAGCTGAGATTATAGCAACTATTTCATGCAGACCCTAAATATTTTAAGACATGGCAGCAGCATATTAAAAACACATACCACTCTCCTAGCTCACCTCCTTCTGCCGCTGTCACCCTGCGTAACACTGCCAAAAGTCAGGAGCTGAATGAGCCCACCTGTAATTAAAGAACGATCCCAGGTTATACTGGGTTTGAGCTTGGCAGGAAAATGCCTGTCACATCTGGTCCCATGTAAAACACACTTTTCAACAGTGTTATTTGCAGATTTATGAACTTTTGAAAGTAATTAGTCATATTTAGTGCTGGGCTATTTGTTATAAACCTGCCACCACAAACAGCACTCAGTTTGACTTCGTCTCAAGTACAGTTTTTTCTTATGTATCCGACCTCATGCTGTACTTGCGTACCTGTCAAAGATCAAATAAGAGTTCAAATTAATTGCACAGGCAGGCGAGTGAATCATATTTGTGTTAGGAATAGAGATGGCACAAAAAACCACTTGTTTCTTTTCCATGACCAATATCACTGATTTGATATTTCTTTAAAATGTTTAAAATTGTTTTTAATTTAAGCTCTTCACTTAAGATTTTTAAGAGCAAGATGTCATTCAAATCCCAGGTTTTGCACATGACCCACATATACCAAAAGCGTGACTATACATGCCACTTTCATGGACACCTCATACTTGTTTAGAATGGAACCCATCATAATATGTGCATCTCTAACCCTTCTTTTATGAAGACAACAATAAATATAATGCTGCCCTGCTCTACTACCAACCTTAGCCTGTGTATTCACATCGTTCTGTTCTCTGTTGTTGAGAATTTGTCCTGAAAATGTGTTGTTGCTGATTCCAAAAACTATTATTTTACACAAAAGCATAACAGAATGCAAAAAATATTGGTTGTTCTGAACTGAATCCATTAAGTGACAATCTCAGTTGTTTCTACTATCACTGGATCCAACATTTCCAGGTCACTGACCTGGCCCAAGCTCCTCTGCATTACTGGTGGTGGTGTTTACCCTTTGTAATTGTTTTGTTTTTGTTTTTTTCAGTCAGTTCACATAAAATCTTTTCGCCCTCTGTAATTTCTCAAAACAGGAGGAGCCCAGAATCGATGTTCTGATCAACAACGCTGGAGTCTACCAGTGTCCCTACAGCAAGACAGAGGAAGGTTTCGAGATGCAGTTTGGTGTGAACCACCTGGGCCACTTCCTTCTCACCAACCTTCTGCTAGACCTCCTCAAGCGCTCCGCACCAAGCCGTATCGTCGTGGTCTCCTCCAAGCTCTACAAGTACGCCGAGATCAACTTCGACGATCTGAACAGCGAGCAGAGCTATGATAAAGCCTTCGCTTACGGGCGCAGCAAGCTGGCCAACCTGCTCTTCACGCTGGAGCTGGCACGGAGACTGGAGGACACAGGCGTGACTGTTAATGCCCTGACCCCTGGGATTGTAAGGACCAACCTGGGCAGGCACGTCTATATCCCTTGGCTGGTGAAGCCCCTGTTTAACCTGGTCTCCTGGGCTTTCTTTAGAACACCCGAGCAGGGGGCACAGACCTCCGTCTACCTTGCCTGCTCTGAGGAGGTGGAGGGCGTCCAAGGGAAGTGCTATGCCGACTGTCGTGAGGAGGAGCTGCTTCCTAAAGCCACAGACGAAGAGGTGGCTAAGAAACTGTGGGACATTAGTGAGGTGATGGTGGGTATCAGCACCTAGAGAGATCTTGGGCCACCTCTAACTCATGGCCAATGATGGACCTTCAAATACAATGGACGTGCCTCATGCAGGAGTGGTTGCTGATTTGAGTTAAGAGTAATGCCTTATTCATGCCTCAAAAAAAGGATTAACATAGTAAACAATACATCCTCATTCTTGTCAGCTTTTCACTACTAAGCTGCTTCACTGATTTCGCTTTGCACTAACATTTGTATGTATGGCTGTAATCAGTGAGCAAGCCAATAAATTGGCCTGTTGCCAAACCTAATGGGGGGGAAAAGAGTAAGAATTATTTTTTATTCCTTAGAAAGTCATTCAACACAGATTGTTGCCTCCATTGCTGACACAGGTGTTCAAGCTCAGCTTTTATAATCTCAACAGAAAGGCATTGACCAAAAAAGCAGGCTCTGGATCTAAGGTCCCCTAGGGCTGTGGGCTGGAGGGGTGCAAAGCCACCTAGTTTTGGTCTGTACAGTTCTCTGGCATGGTGAAGCTCCTTTGGGATGAGTTGGAGGGGCGTTTGTGTTTCAAAACTGTCATGCAACATCAGTATCTGACTTAACTAATTCTCTTGTGGTTAAATGCAAGCGTTTAGACGGAAAGTATGTTTCATTACAGCGCATCTGCGTATCTGTGAACGTGTGTGTGGATGATGTGTAATGCTCACGTCAGTTATCTGCCAACATGCGTTGCCTCCAACACTGCAGGAGAGCCAGCCATATCAGAATAATAAATCAAAGTTTAATGATGTCTATGCCTGTGTTACACTACCTGTATTCATTTCTGTCTTTGTCTTTCGTGCAGCCAGAACAGAAGGCTGTAATCACATCAGATCAGCAATTTTCATATAAGGCTCCCTTTGTGGATTTTAAATGACCCCCACCCCTAAAGAGTAAAACACTTGCCTATGATCCCAATGACCACACAGTTACAGGTTCAGACTCCAGTTACTACCATTGTGTTCTTACCAAGACACTTAACCCTCAGTCACTCTATGGTGACTGTAATTAATGACTGTAATGTAAAATGGTTCTCGGCCCTACCCATTAGAACCTTGTACATTTTGATATCTCTCTCCACCGCTACTGCAGATCTTCTTACGTGAGAAACATGGCAGTGTTCCATGTCATTACAGATAATGTGTTGAGTGGATGGCCCTGGACTGTGATTGGTTGGCATGTCTATTAGGTTAGAATAATTACCAGCGTTTTAGATGCAGCCACAACTTATTTAACAAACTGAAGTAGAGATAGCCCCTCAACCACACCCACCCCTCAGGAATCAGCCCCCAGTTTGAGATCCACTGCACTGTCATTATCCCATTTACATGACATGAAAAACCGGGATCCCCCCCGTGAAGTTGGCAGACATCTCTGACCGTTAGCATTAGATGTCTTTTCCAGGCCAAAATTTCCTGCTTCTTTGCAACAGAAAAAGTGAGATTAAAACAAAAGTGTGTTATTAGGGGGTGACATGGTAATATAGTTAATTACATTTATACTCTGGCTGTCAATGCTGTAAACCTCTGGACACAGCATCATAACTGTAGCCAGTCCGGCTCAATTAGAGCAGTAAACCGAGTTCACTGCGCCTCTAATTCTGCGAGGCAGCAGTAATTCTGTTGCTTGTAGGAGCCCCCCCACACACACATTGCAACAACAACCTCCCCTGCGCAGGATCGCACAAATACGCACATTCCCCTCTCTCTCTCCCTCTGTTTCTCTCTCTTTCTCTCTCTCATACACACTGATTACTTTGGAATGTTTTCTCTTTGCGTTAATGGGAGATTAACCATCTCTCTCCGAACCGCAGCAATGCTCCCTGATGTATTGCTAATGTTTTTCCCACCTGTGCTTGCCATTAGGGCATTTGCAGGCTCATTTAGACAGGGCGCCGTGCCTTGCCAAGAAAGGCCCTCAGCCTGGGGGAGCATTTGTCAGAATTCAGCCCGCTACGAAATAGAGGGAGGTCTTCAAGCATTCGGCTGTGGAAGCCAAAGGCTGTTTGTTTTTGGAATAAAGAAAATTGCCGAAATTTTCGAGCACTAATGGCTTTAATGATGCGTTCAGAAGTGATGCCACATCAGGGCTGCCATGCCAAGCTGTGGAGGTGGGTGAGGTTTCAGGCTACACCTTTTCCTCTTAGGACTTTTTTTGCACCCGTTTTTTCTGTCACTCATTCTGCCCTAAAGAAGTGGTTCACTAAAAATAAAGGAGTTATATTTGAGAAAAATGCAGGATATGGGAGTGATTTACCAAAAAGTCAAACACAGTCTATCGGCCAAGACTTGTTTGTTATCTGAAGTTTGGCTTCTTTAGTTTAGCACAAGGCTAATATCTTACCTGATCTATTAAAGTTGTACTTGGTAAAGTGTTTAAATTGGGTTTTCTATGAACCATTCCTTTAAAGGGCCCATATTATGCGTTTTTCTTGTACTAATCTTTACACCAGAACCCATATTATAGAAATAATTTTTTTTTTACTTTAATGTAGTATCCTGAACATTGTTAGTTTTTAAACATTCCAAGAGCACACGCATATAGTGAAAAGCTGTGAATATGTGAGGTGGTTAAAATAATGCCTATTTTTATAGTGTAAACCATAAATATGACCCCAAATATGCTCCCAAAACACTTTAATTTCATTTTAAACTTCATATTGATTTCAGCTTAATACTTTACCCTTTAAAGAAAATTTATAGGTAAACTGATATCTGTACAGTACGGTGTACACTGAACATGTTTTCTAAATACAGTAATAAATGAATTTACAGTGATGAAAATACAGGGAACAAAGAACACAAGAACACTCAAGATGCTCGTGCTGGGGTGTTTATGTTTGGGCGCAGTGCGGACAGCAGAGGCTCATTTTGTTCAGATGTCTGATTGCCTTGCAAATCGGCGCGTCCAAACATAAACAACGAGGATGCATGGGCGTGGCGAATGAGGGCCAGATGTCACAAAAGCAAAAAAATGCGGAGGATATCTGTAGTTTCCGTGTAGCTGCTGAACCGCGATTAAGCGGGGGTTACTGTAGTCCAGCTATGGACATTTGGAAAGTCCATTTTAAATTCACTGTTTTATGAGTCACAGAAATGAATGTATTTGCATATATCACCCTAATGTCACCATATTAGCCTCGCCCATTCACACCAAAGGACGTCTTGTTGAATGAGGCTCAACACAAGACAATCAATTAGAGCAGAGGTCATTTAAATAGTTCAGTCTTTAAAGCAAAACATTCTATAGGATAAATGGTGGTTGGAAAACGTAGAAATGAATTATGGTTTTGGTGAATAAAACTACATAATAGCAAGTGGACCTCAGGGAAAAAAAATAAAATACAAGCAAAATTTATAATATGAGCCTTTCAAGGAATCTCTTCATCAGCCTGACGCTAGTATCACCATATATTATACCATATTTGATGTATATCATGAGCAGCTCGACGCGCTGCCAGGAAACTCGTCAAACTTCCATCCAAATAGTGGAGATATTGTGAAGTGCCTAGATATAAGGCCCATTCAGAAGACCCAAACAATGACTGCAGCACTGCTTTGGGTGTCGGAGAACAGCGTGAGCCTCAGACTGAGCTGGTTCTCACTCCAGCGTCGTTTGGCAGCCAAGTATAATGGAGAAGAATCTGTCAGACCTTTCGCAGTGTTGCTGTGAATTGGATGAATACAAATGGAGAAAGGAAGCCAACAAGTGGGAGCTCTTCTCGATTATAAGACAACGACCCTGAGTTCACTCTCGGCTTCCAAGAAAGCACTGCTAAGACTGGGTTCTCATGTTCTGCTGGTCTGAACTCGAACTCAGCGGGACCATTTTGAATGCATAACGGCACCGCCAGCAGACACCGGTGCAAAAAAGCGAACTGCTATTTATTTATTTATGATCCGCTATTCGACCAGGTAATCAGATTGATTGCTTGGCTTCCACGAATGGCAAGCTGGCTCCTATGAGATGAAGGTGAGAAGGAGTCTTCTCTCAAGCTGGAGCTCAGTGTTTTGACGCGCTCTTGAAAACACAGTGAGCTTTTCTCAGGGTTTAAAGAAATATTTTGGTCCACGGCAAGACACAGCCCACCTTTTCACTCTATTTTTCAGCATTATTCAATGCTGTGTTGCGCTCACACATGGAAATGATTGTTTAAGTGTAAATCCCTTTGTGGGAAATGTGTAGATTTTCCAAAAGTATGAGAAATCAGGCCTTGCCAAAATCAAGCTGATAACTCGCGAGTTACTCAGGCAGATCACAGATCGCACTGGAAGTGCTTTTATGACAGGTTCCTGGAAGCCGCGTGTGTATTTATCTACGAACTGACCAGACTGTTTAATCCGAGGGACTCTTGACTCTGGAACATTGTAAAGTTTAAACTTTCTCTGTAGGCCCACTAGAAATTAAACTACTTTAAAAACATCCCTTCTGAATCCAATCCTTGTTTGACTTGTGTATGTATATTTGTTACACTAAGTCTGCAAAAACGCTATTTGTTATTTGTTATTTGTGACTTTGAGGACGAGGGGCTATAAAAGCATCTCGCAACGCTGTTTTTGGACCAGTATCACTTTGTAGCGGACAGTGTTAAAGGTCAGCGCAGATGGATGAACGCTCTGAGTCTTCCTTGCTAGTGCACGTCCACGCCACAGGCCAAAAAGCTTGGAAGCAACACTGAATATGTGAAAATAAACATGAATATTTTTATTTCTTCTACAGATAAAGTGCAGTAAAACATGCTCCTGAGTGTGGAAAACATTTAAAAGTGCTCAGGGTTATCAGAAAAAAGGGCTTTTCCCACAGAACACACTACAGTGAGAGAACAGCACTGCAGTGTATTCTGGAACAACCTCCTCTGTCTCAAAAATGTAATGTCCCCAGTGTTTCATTGACCCCACGTTTAAACGACTGGCCAAGACATGTTTGAAGTTGAAATTTTGCTTCTTTAGAACTGAATATTGCTAACACTAGAAGTCAGTAATCACCCAAATCCATCCATCATTCAAATCCATCATCATTCTTCACAGATTTGTGCATGGGGTTTAGGACACTGTAACTTACTGTGAGCTTTAAAAATGAGGCAACAGTTTCAGACACCACTAAGGCTGGTGTTCGTAAGGAAGACATGCATCTTTTCAGTCCTGGCCCCCCAGTGGTGGAACGAACTCCCTCATGCAGTCAGGCTTGCGGAGTCCCTCGCTGTCTTTAAGCGTTGTCTTCAAGGAGCACCTTGGTGACCAACCAGTCCCCTCGCTTCTCTCTTATACATCATCTCCTATATATTAAAAAAACCCTCAGGCACTTACCCCCTTAACTGTTTTTCCTTTCTACCTCTGACTTCTTTTCTTTTTGACAGTGTTTGTTAATATGGGTAACGTAGCTAGCAGTAACTTGGTTAAAAGCAGATGTTGATTTAAGTATAGCTTAACAGATGTGGACTCCTTAAGCACTGATGTACGTCGCTCTGGATAAGAGTGTCTGCTAAATGCCATAAACATAAACACAAACCCATCATAAGGCGGGCTGATCTCTCATCAGGATCCTCTGCATTTAAGATTGTCACTGCCACAGAAGCTGATTCTATATTACCTCTCCTGCTCCTGAGGACGTTTGTGAAAACAGACCCAGTTGTATTAAAAGGCTGCTGCACGTACACTTCGGTCCATTATACGTTGACCGATTTTCCCCACTGACTAGGATTTCCTCAACTGCATAATGCTCCCAAGCTGAAGGGTGAAGGCTAGCACATGCTTCCACTCAGAATATCCACAAATCTTCACCACATTATTTCAAACTCCTGCTAACCCAGCCTCCATAGACAGAGAACACAAACTGTAACATCAGTTGGTACATTATTCTCAAGTAATTTACTTCATAGACCTCATAAAACTCCCAGCTTTTTAACTGTTTTCCTAATGTTCTGCATGGAAGGACCCAAGAAAACATGCACTGGCTTTAGAAAATGTGAGAAATATTTAGCTTCTGATCTATTGATCAGTTTATTCTAATACTAAAAGGCAAACATCCTCCCCCTGATCCGAGACCCGTGGCTTTTCAAGTCTTTTCGGCAGTGAGACGCCTGTGAGATTCCCCTCGGAAACGAATGCTGTATCATTTTGTCGGAGGAAAATCTGCTCAGAGCTCCTAATAATCCGTTCGTGTCAATCACAGGCTCAGTCTGCTGTAGCTGTTATGGAGAAAATGTGTGCGGTTAATAAGAAAATCATAACCAAGAGAGTCCAAACACCATTTTACAGGAAACTCTTACTGCTAGCCGCTCTTGAGAGGCTCTCATGTGTTAATGTGAACTCTGGGTGCTGTTTTTGTCGTGATTTACAAATCCTGCTGATCTTCAGTGCTGCCGTGGGTGGAAAGCCGAAGGGCTTGGCTTTCTCTTCATATGAGTGCGAGCTCCCATCGTCTCCAATGTAAGCACAACTTTTATAGCTTGAACCGAGGCTTAGATAGAGCTTGCTTTAAAATATCTGAGTGATAAAACTCACAAGAAGCAGCTAATGTGAAAACCTCCTTGCAGACAAAGCTTTCAGACTACCTGTACTGTTGTAGAGGCGCTGGAGAGGAGCAGTGAAAATGTGGTAAGAAAGCTATGGATTTCATTTTAATGTTTTATTGCAGGATTGAACTTGCAGTGACATCATTTACATCCTCGCTCAAAGATAATTCTGAGAATCACTCCCTTGGAAAGCACGTCCATTGAGGTGAGCTAGACGATCACATAGAGCAGTAGTACTTTCCTGTGGTGTATCCTGGTGCCATCACTTTCCAGTAAGTGACACACACACACCTGGCCATGCACATGGTGCAAAGAAAACATGATTCATCAGACCAGACTACCTTCTATTGCTCAGTGCTCCAGTCCTGATTCTCATGTGACAACTGTAGGCCCTTTGGCCGTGAACAGGGGTCAGCATGGGCACTCTGATGGCTCTGTAGCTATGGCCCTAGTCAGTGTCACTCAGATCCTTACCGTTTGCTTTTTCTGCCTTTTCTTCCAACACATCAACTTCAACAAATGACTGTGTATGAATATACTGAATAGACTGCGTTGGGAGTCACAAGTTAGCCATTTCCTAATCCCAATCTGAAATGGTGAAGTGTAGGATATGGATTAAACATCTGGTATGGGGCTAAATTATTTGTCTGTCAAAGTCTGGATGTTTTTCTGGATGAGTCTTACTTTAACAGGATTTAATGAAAATCTGTACTTTTTATTACAGAGGAGAAGGAGGATGGAGGATTAACTCTACAGTGTAAACACAAAATACAGCTTCAAAATAAAATAGAGAATGGCGATGGCATGTGGTAGCCTCATCACTTACTAGTTAATAGAGCATTTCCTGCTCTAGAAACAGCAATGTTAGCTCATATAATGTAAAACATGCTACTCAGAGGAAGCATATGCTCGCCTTCGCCACTGTTGGTGGGATTGTGTAACAGGGGAGTCCTAGTTAGTGGGTGGGATTGGACACGACAAAATTTGGGTAGACTGGGTAGAAAAAAATCCACTGCTCTCTCTTACAGTAAGAAACAGAGCCAAACACACATTTCAGTACATCTTTTTGCCATGCAGAGTTTTTATATTCTTTAATAAAGTCTTCTAGTTTATCTTTTTCCATTAAAGTTCTTGGCTCTAATATCTTTGTGTGATGTTGCATCAGTAGGGCTGAGTACTGCCAAACAGTTCACTATATGATATGCCTCATAATACATAATACATGCAGATGTATTTTTTAATTTGGTACAGATGGCTAAAGATCAAAACAAATTTCCACCAAAGGGGAATATAAGTCAAACAACAGGCCGGGTACACTGATCGGCCAGTACATTAAAACCATCTGCCTAATATTGTTCCACCAAAACACCTCAGCCCAGTTGTGGCCTGGACTGCAAACGACATCTGAAGGTGTGCTGTAGTATTTGGCAAAAATACAGTAGTAGCAAATTCTTAAAGTCCTGTAAGTCGTAAGGTAGGGACTGTATGAATCGGACAAGTTTGTCCAGCACATGCCGGAGATCTTCTATTACATTGAGATCTCAGGAATTGGCAGGCCAAGTCAACTTCTTGAACTCTCTTTTTCAACTTCTTGGACTCTCTGCTGTGTGGCAGGGCACGTTATCTGCTAAAAGACAGCAGATCAGGGAATCGTGAAGAGGTGTGCATGGTCAGTGACAACGTTTAGGTAGGTGGTCTGTGTCACAATAACACCCACATGAATGCCAGGACCCAAGGTTTCTCAGTAGAACACTGGACATAGCCTCACACTGCCTCCACCTCCTCTCACAGTGCATCCTGGTACCATATCTTCCCCAGGTAAGTGACACACACACACCTGGCTGTCCACTTGACGTAGAAGAAAACGTGTTTCATCAGACCAGGCTACCTTCTTTTATTGTTCAATGGTCCAGTTCTGATGCTCTTGTGATCATTGTAGACGCTTTTGGCAGCAAACAGGGGTCAGCATGGGAACTCTGACTGGTCTGTAGCTATAAAACTTGTGTTGCCTTTTCTTCCATAAACAACACTAACATTTCTAGTAAACTGTGCTGCAGCAGCTCTTCTGCAGTGGTGTAAGTATTTGTACTTCGTTACTGTACTTAAGTACATTTTTACGTATCTGTATTTTACTTGAGTAAAAATAATAATGCATACTTTTTATTTTACTCCATTACATTTTGCGGCAATTATCTGTACTTTCTACTTCACTACATTTCTAAAATTTAAGCTGTTAGTCGTTACATTTTATGAACACAATTTCCTCAAAATCTTGCATGAAAAAATAGTTTGCCTATTGCGTTCTGGCGTTGTTTGCCATTTCCTTCCTCCAATGATGGCAGAGCGCGCGTCAATTAGCAGCACGAGCTGGTGAACTGTTCTGATTTCAAGAAGACGAGACATTCAACATGGACCCAGAGCCAACATCGACTGATCGGGAGCATGAGCCCTACAGATCTGAATCAGAAAGAAATCCTCGGCCGTATTTAAGAAAGTTATTTGAGTTAAAAGGAGCAAAGAATGAGTCCTTGCATTTTCAGTGTATATATACACATAAATGATTTAAAGATCTATCATGTCCTGATTGGTTTATCTTAATGGTATATTAGTGGGTAATACCTTGTAGATAACTTGTGATCCACATAATTCTAAGTGAGGGTACACACAGTATTGCAGAGTGCACACACAATAATCACACCAGACTTTCCAATACACATATACTGTATAGTTGCTTGTAATTATTACGAGCAATGACATCGGTAGAGGCGTAAGTCAGTATATCTACTATTCTTTCACAAAATGGCACATCCCAGACGTTGAGACAAACCATAGTGTGAGTACTTTTACTTAAAAAATACTTTACAGTAAATTTAAAAGTAAGTACTTAGTACTTTCACTGAAGTAAGATTGTTGATGTAGCACTTTTACTTTTTTGAGTAGATATTTTGATTTGTACTTTTACTTAAGTACTAAGCTTCAGTACTTCCTCCACAATTACAGTACTACCAGTGTAACCATTAGTACTGACAGCACTACAGGTCCTGGGTGAGAAATATTATATACTTATTAACAGAGATAAAGAATCTATTGGGTGAAATTGATTAGTTCTTGCTTATCAGGTAAAATATTAAATGTAAATGGTGACTAATTCCGTGACCATCTTGACTGACAGCTCAATCGAATATTGATTCTTCTCTAATGTTCCAATATTTTGTTTTTAATAAAGTATAAGGTCATTAGTAAGGATCGCTTGAAAGCGCTTTCATGATTTTTTTTACATAATTATTTTCGAATAGTTTTAACCCCTAAACTCCTATGCTTATTATTTATGTATTCATCCTAATATAAATGACCAATTACCCATTGGAGCCCTTTGATTTGTCTCATGTCATAATTAAACACGCAAAGTGAAGTCTCTAAACGCTCTGCACAAGACACAGCATGTGAGCCTATTATGCATGTTATCATTCCTCAGTAATGGACCGTTAAACAAAGTAAAATTTCTTATAGGAATGAAACACCTCACTGTCTGGTTGTTCATGAAAATGATGTTGAGTCTGTCTGTCAATCTGTCTGTCTCTGTATCCCAAAGAAACCTAGGCTGACAACCTGGCTGTCAGGGTAAGCATTATCATACACATACAGTCTGAATGAATTCATTTAATTCATTTCTTCACCGTGACCCTTGAAGCAGCCTTCCCTGCACATTTGAGTGCTTCTACTTCTTTCACCTGACAAATCAGCTCATTAACAGTGGGTGTGTTAAATGAACAATAAATTAAGTAAAAAAAAAAATTAAAA
>JBBPCY010000150.1:21229440-21240231 GCA_037974405.1 Brachyalestes nurse
CATGAGGGAGCTGTGAGCTTTTGAAGTTGGGTACAGCAGTCGGGGAAAAATTGTAGGAGGGTTAACAGGTTAAAGGGCAAATTTGAGTAAGGGGGGAAATTCAGCAGTTTTACCCCTTAATCAGCCTTGGTTTTCCTTAATTTCCCGGGAAATTAAGGTCAAAATTAAGGTAAGTTTAAGGGGTAAAATTAAGGGGTTTAGTTTCATAGTGAATGCTGTCATGTCAGGCATTGCAGGTAAATCCTGTATTAGTGCAGTCTTAATACTTCTAAATCATCTGTCCAGTGTAGCTGACCACTAGTCCTGGACATGCCAGTTTCAACAGGATTCACCTTTTTGGAGTGGAAAGCACTTGTACTGGAATCATAAAACTTTACTACACTCTAAATATCAGCCCAGTGCGTATACAGACCGGCGGGCTCCTCTGAAAACCACACACTCCTGCAACAGACATAAATATGCATGCAAGTAGCAGAAAGCGCGGGTTGCTCTATCGCAAACCACTCAGTGCTGCCAGCTTCAGCCTACGATCCATTAAGATGGTGAATTATATCATTAGAAAAGCATGAAGTGGTTAGAGCCCGGGTGAAGGAGTGAAATTGGTAGCAGATTGGAAGAACCGCTCCAGAACGCCAGCGACTGTTGACAGGGTGAGTTATGGGAGAGAATATCAGTGATGGAGAGACGTGGGTGGTCGTGCTTTGGAGCATGTTGTGTCTACAGAGAGCCTGGGGCCTACTGACACGACAAGTAGTTTCTATTTAGCTGTATTTCCACAAGTCACGTTAGAATTCTCCTGTCCGTTTCCTTACACAGCGCCAATCCAGCCACCCTCACGCATTTATCCACCTCTCCCTCTCTCTCTCCCTCTCTCTCTCTCTCAGCCTTAGTGTGTGACTGAGGTTGCCCTTATTTATCTCAGTCCGTCAACATGTCTCTTAATGCCTGCTGGCTGAGGGCCAGCCTTATCTCGAGCCGAGTAGGACAGGACCAGGGGAGTGTTTAGTTTGGCCTGTCATCCTCTTCATACTCACAAAGCACCACACAGCGCTGGAGAGATGCTCTCTCGCCTGAACTCTTCAACCCTCGGCCGTGTTTAGGGCCCACGGTTGCGACTGGGCTGCTGTGCTGGGGGGGCGTAAGCTTTAAAGCTTCTCACTGTTAAGTCTGCGATAAAGATGGTATGATGATACATCACTGTTATCACATCACAATACACTTTCCTAAACATATCAGGTTTCACCTGTATTTCCAGAGACAATGTGGGGCCAAAGTTGGTCCACCAGATACACACACACACACACACATACACACACACACACACACGCTTGCTGAACACAACCTGAGTGTTTTATAAATAAATCTGACCTGACCCAACACACCACACTGTGGTCTAGGTCTAAACCTGACTCAAGCCTGACCAGCTTGAAATTAGGCTGTTCCAGCTCATTGTCACCTGAAGTGCCAAATAAAACCTGAAAGGACTGCAGAGACGTCATTAGGTCATGGAGGAATAAATTATAAAACATTAAAAGTAGATGGCAAAAGAAAATACTCAGGTAGCCAAAGTTAAGTTTAAATCCCATTTTAATAAATGCGTTCATCAGTGGTGCTACATTCTGTCAACAACGCAAGTGCCACTCCAGTGTAACAGGATAAACACTGCATTAAGGTGATGAAAGTAGAGAGGAAGCATAAAGTATGGAGAGAAATTAAAGCAGAAGGAAATGCAAATCTAAAATTAAAAATCAGAGACAGGGCCATGAGAAACTCAGTGTGACTGTGAACTCAACCTGAAGCCAACACATTTTCGGGAATGACATTCAGACAAATATATACGCCTTTTTTCTATATTTCTATTTATTTTTTTGTTTTGTTTTTTAGTGTTCTTATTCTTCTTCACTTTATACCTTCAATTTATAAGCAAAATTATCAGCACCTGAGACCTGTGATACCATTACAGTTCTTGCCTCGAGTGTTTTGCTGCAGAAGGCCAAACTGTCTCATTTGTAAGGCGGCCATTTCAGTCACACATGAACACACTTCACCACAGCGCACAAATGTGAAGAGCACAAAATGCTCTCCATATAACCCATTCACATGAGTGAAGCATCGGGCAGCCAGCAACCCAGCGCACGGGGAGCAATTGACAGTCCTGGGATTCGAACCCACAAACTTCCAATCACGGTTAACTGCCTAGCCACCAGGACACCACTGCAGAGTGACAGGCAACCACTCGATTTTAATACAAATGAAATATTATGCTGAGGAATGACAATCTAAATGTCTGGGTGCAGCAAATGTCTCAGACCAATTGTAGGTGCGGTTTGTCTGAGGTCCCTAATCTCTAGAGGTCCCCAATCATTCTGCCAATAGTGTCACACAAGAAACAAAAAATTAAGGAGAGACTTATGACTGTGGCTTTAGCCTTCCCTCTGCTGAATGATGCATTGTGACAGCAGCAATAGTATTTTGGTTCCCACATGCGACAGCCAGAGCCTACTTGTCAAACAGATGGGCAGTGGAGGTCATGCCCTTAAAACCTTTTACCCGGATACACGCAGCCCCACAGTACACAGAGATACTGTACACCCTATTGCCAATACGCCTAAAGATGCTTTAAAGATGGATGGCTTCTTTTTATTCCATCCTAAATCAGGATAATGCACAGAGAAGGGCATTAGCTGAGCTGGACGTAAAGAGCAAGGCAATGAGCAGAGCATGGGTGACTTTTTTCCAGAGAAGTCCAACGAGCATCTGAGAGAGAGAGAGAGAGAGAGAGAGAGAGAAAGAACGCACAGGTAATAAATCATACAGGAGGGTTAGGAGAAGGAGAACAATGCTCCAGTGGACATTAGTAGTCAGCGGGGAGATTAGGCAAACAGTAAAAGAGTGAAAAAAGGGAAAGAAAAGAAACTAGTAATTCAGATCGAGCTCCATGTCTGACTTTTCAACCTCTTTCTGTCTTTCATGATTTCTTTCTGAAGCTGTCTTGTTAAACCTGCTCCAGGACTCTCTCCTTATGTACACCCTGGTTCTCCCTAGGCCTCTGCTTGTCTCTTCAAACGAACCATCTTAAAAATGCACACATGCATTTATCTTAGTCTGTGTGATTTAAAGCTAACCTGGCTTGTCTGGAAGTTGGTGGTGATGAATTGGTGTCCTGTGCTGTGCTGATGTGTCCTCAAGAGCATGGGTCCTTTCTGTCCAATAAGAATTAACCAGTTACTGAAACAAAAAACAGCAAAGAGGAGCTCTGACAACAACAGTCAGACAAGACCCCATGATCAATCTCAGAACTCAGTGTGTGTGTGCTTGTAGTTAAGGATAGCTTTTCCCAAAGTTTCCGCAGTGATTACGATTCTGAGGTGTTTTTGGTATTAAATCCTCCTTTCTAAAGAAACTTACCAAGTCAGAATTGTTCACAGTGGTGGTGAATGGAACCAGACCTCTGCCTCTGAAAACTTCCTCACAGAAAGTCAGTTTTGAGAAGCTTTTGGCCTGAAACAGATCAGTCTATTAATGGCTGAGGGATACATGCAGGGTGTTGTGAGGCTACATAGTCCCTATTGAAAACCTATTTAGATTTACAGTTTTACCATCATCAACATTCCATATAAACACTCAGATAGCATGTGTGAGTTCACTGACAGGTTTGATTAGTAAGTAAGATGACAGAACCTAGCTCCCATTTGTTAGTAGCCACATTAGCACATTTGGTTGAGCTGTTCTTTTAATGGGCCATTCATTGTAGTATGGTGTAGTATGTCAGCATTATTAATACTGTGCATATGTATATGCTACCTGGGCTGCAAAAACAGCTTCATTTGAAATCTGCACATTTCTGTGACATCACAAAAACCAAAGCGTTTGCATATGCTTTTCCGTCTTCCAGTTTAGCCCTGCATATTCACACCAGACTGATAAGAAATCTTTCAGCCTGGATTGCTTTATGAAAATACAGGGTGTAAATTCGAAATAGAGATTTACATGTTTCAGCCGTAACAGAAAACAAAAATAGCCTGTTTAATTCTAAAGGATAAAAAGAGACATGTAAAGATGAATGATTGTTGTTTTAGTACGTAAACCCACTACATGCATCTTTATTAGACCTGGGGGAGGGATGTAGGAAAATGTAGGATTTGGGCCCTTTAACATTTAGGTCAATGCTCAGTGTAGCACTCTGTGTACAGTGCAGTCCTCTCTCACTGTGTCCAGTGTATAAACAGGTTCTGTCATGCCGGGCTGCTCCTCGGGGAACTGGAGGCAGCTGGAAGCTCCCGCTCTCTTCCACTGAGTCATATGGCCACTTTATTTATTGTTGATCGCAGCGCTTCTCTTTCTCTCGTGGTACCGGCAGAGTATTTATTGTTAATATCAGCCGGATTCATCCTGTCATCGGGCCGGACTTCAGTAAGGCCTACTGAGTCTGCTCAGCGTCACGGTCCCCAAAAACACCGCCGCGGAGGGGCCGACTCACCATGCATCAGTGGGGCCCTGCCAAAGGAAGAAAGAACGAGGGAGGGGGGGCACTCCCATGCTCTTCCAAATGACTGGTTCTTTCTTCCTCTCCCTCATCTGTGTTTGATCTCACTTGTTCATCCAGTGGCGTGACTCTCCAAAGTGAGGCCTCGGCTGATGTAAGGCTTAAGTGTATGAAATAAATCTCAGCCCAGATTACAGGTAGGACTAGAGTTGTGGTCATGGCATTAAGAGAGTGCATGCATCAAATGGGCTATTTAGAGCAGACAGTGGGCTTACGTTTACCTGATAGCGGCTTCGAGAACATTTATGGGCCTTCTCCTGACCCTGGGCATCCATAGCTTTACACAAAGAGACAAGTAACACAAATACTGCACTTGATTATGCCCATTAGTTTTAATCAGTGTTGTGCACCATATCTCTGAGAGCAGCATCAGGACAAGGGTGAGTTTATAAAGACATCAGGACATGGTTAGCCTTCATATTAGGCCCATATTCGGACGGAAAAAAGGAGAGTGTTTCAAATACTAGTCAGTCATTTATTGCCCTGGCAACTCAAATGATTGCAGATGTGTGATGAAGTGCTGTGTGTGCTTGCTGTCACTTTCTTCTGACATTTGTAGTGAAACAATCCAATTCTCTGACCTCCTTCTGGTTCTTCCTAAGAGTGTACCAGGTCTCATCAATGTGCAGCTAAAGCATAAATAATGAAAGAAAGCAGAAAACACATCCATCAAGACAGATGAAGACACAGGAGCAATAAAATCCCAAGAGGGCAGCGTGAGTTATGTTTGTTTATTTGAGCTTACGCTGGTTCTGTATTTATTTGGCAATCCTCTTTCATCTTGGCTAATACTTGCAAGCTCACCATAGAACCTACCACAACTTAGCTACTAGGGTTCTTTTCACACACCCAAAAAAAACCTACAGTGGATGGTTCCTCAAAAGAACCATTTTTGTAAATGAGATATGTGCGTGTAAATAAACGTTTTAATATTTAACAAACCTTACCATGAAAAAACCTTAAAATGGGACAGAATCCTTACCTTGCACTCTTTACAAAAAGTGATGTGAAACAGAGCAGAGGTCTGTACGGGTGGAGAAGGTTTTAAAGGTGCAAAATCCTTCATATAATTGAAAGTGTCTTCACTGACCTAAGGGCTTTGCAATTTGCACCTATATGGAACCGCGTTTATATCGAACTGCAAAAATCTGGAAGCAGCTCATAAAAACATTTTTTTCATGGTTAAATTATTCCTCTCTCTTATGAACCTTTTTAACAATGGTTTCATATTGTACCAGAAATGGGTTCCGCTATTGTCAGAGGACAACTTTTTCTTTGATTGAACTCTTTTTGATTGTATGGGAATGGTCTTTAAACCTTGAACAGTTTACTCTCATAAATCTTTTTTCAAAGCCTGGTTCTTTAGGGAACCAAAAGAGGTTCTTGGGCAAAGCACGCTTTGTAGCAACTAGCTCACACCCCCTGATGAAATTTTTTTGGTTAAAGCAGAGGTAATGGTGACTGAAGAGCTGATCAGCAATTTAGAGGTGGATTTTGGTTTCCAGTTCCATGTTCTGATATTTGTGGCGATGAACTGATGTTCCATGTCATGCGACACACACACCTCCTAGGGTTCTGGATGAAAATGTTTTTGCTGTGGTTCAGGATCGGATGTGTTCCACGATTCTTTCCATATCTCAGTGGATAAATCCTGGCTAGGTTAAACAAAGCTGTCAATGTTCCTCAGCGTTCCCTTAGCCGCAATCACCATGTTTAAGCCTCCCTATCTCTCTCATTGACAGCTGTGTATCTTAAATCACACAGGGATCCGTTCAAGGGGACGCTCATTCTTGTGGACGTGAGTTTAATTCATCCGCAGCCAAAGTAAATGAGGCCTTTTTTGACAGTTACACTTAAGAAGATCCCGCTCTTCTACGGTTTGCTTATCTTGTAAGATTTACAGTACACTGTACAGCTCTCGCTTGCCATAGCAGCTCCTCGCTGTCTTCTACAGCTGCTTCTACTTTGTTTGGAGGGGATTGACAGGCAGCAGATTCCCCCGCCCACCTGCTGCTCTTAACTTTGACCTCTGACTCCTGCAAGAGAGCCAGAACATCTGAGGACCTGACCCCTCAGCCTGCATGGCGGGCAATAGAGTTATGATTATTATCCATGCAGGTGGGAGCTGCTGAGGCCCCAGATCCCTGTCTGCAGTCACTGAACCCATGGCATAGCTGAGTGTGTGTCCCCCTCTGCTGGCTATCAGGGGAACTGCACATGTCCTAGAATAACGCCAGGCAACAAAAATTTGTTTCATTACATTTTGTAGTGTTTCTTGTACAATCTCGGCACGCTGACTTCGGTGGTAACGTTTATTTTCATGTAGAAACGTCTTTTTTTTAAAAACAATAAACTTGGCGGCGCGGCTGACATGGTCTACTTATAACTTTGAGCTTAGAGGATTATTGCATTGTTACTTTATTTGTGCATGCAAAATAAACGTTGTTCCTCCCAGTGGTGTTAATATTTTGTATATTCCATGCATGCTGGTTAAAGCAGATTGCGCATATATGCTAAATATACATAAATCACATCTCTAGTACCTCTGAAGGTAGGAAACAACTGATGTGATTTTCTGAATCAGTGTGCAAAACTGGACAAGTTTGTTACCCAGTGTAATGAGGACCTACACTAGTCTATATGGACAAGTATTAAGACCTATTTTCAGGGTTTTGGCTAGGCCCCTTACTTCCAGTGAAGGGCAATCTTAATGCTTCAACACACCAAGACATTTTGGACAGCGCCATGCTTCCTACTTTGTGGACCCAGTTTGGGGAGGAACCTTTTCTATTCCAGCATGACTGTGTCCCAGAACACAAAGCAGCTCCATAAAGACACAGCTGGAGGAGTTCAGTGTGGAAGAACTTGACTGGCCACACAGAGCCCTGACCTCAACCCCATCCAGCACCTTTGCAATGAACTGGAATGGAGATTGAGAGCCAGACCTTCTCATACAACATCAGTGCCTGACCTCATAAATGCTCTACAGAATGAATGGACACAAACTCCCACAGAAACTCCAAAAGCCTTCCAAGAAGAGTGGAACCTATAATGGCTGCAACTCCATTTTAAAGTCTATTTATTTGAATACAATGTCATTTAAAGTTCCTGTTGGTGTAATGGTCAGGTGTCCCAATACCTTTGTCCATATAGTGTAATTCATTAAAGTGGAGTGTAATGTCTATTGTTCTTCTTTTGTTAGAGTTTTTAAAATGACCTTAAGAACTTCAAGAGCATATGTACAACATTTTCTTTTCATTTCATTTCCACTTCTGGTATTTGTGTGGTTTTATTAACCAAAAACAGTCATAATTCATTGCTACAAGACCATTTTCTAGTCTCTCTTTATGAGAATTAAAAAGGCTGTTTCTGTGCCTTTGAGACAGATATATGTAAATGAGCTCTATTCTTCTTTGTTGTATTGTGCCTCATTTAAAAAGCAGTCCTTATTAGTCACTATTATTACCTTTTTATTTTTCTGTTTACATAAAGGGGAAATTGACTTGTCTGCATTATTAAGTGACTCAGATGTAAATGAAGTCTTTTAGATTGGGTTTGGTGCGAAATGATTAGTACTGGCAAGTATGAACTAAAAAAGAATTCTTCTAGGATTTTTTTAATGAGACAATACAGGAACAGCCAATCACAAACATGCTAATTTACATATTATCAGCTGTAAGAGAACAGTAACAAAAAAATCTGTTTAATTCAAAGGAGCAAAGAGTCTGAATGTTTTGACAGACTGTTTTGAGGTCATAATACAACATAAACATAAGTGGACCTCAGGGGGAAAAGATGAAAAAAGTCGCCTAGTGGTGCTAATTTATGTTTTAGGCCAAAGCTTCTGCAAATCTTTAATAACTTTCTATGAGGGAGGTTTAAGATGCAGGCATCTGGTTCCATTGACTGCCACAGTGAATAATTTTGACTTGGTCGAGAATACAGAAATTTTGGAAAGTCAGTGGAATTGCTCTTTACACATTTTAGACATTATTTGTCATTTTGTGATTCATTAATGAGCTTGTATAATATTGTCTATGTGAAAGAAGTACAGACAGTAAGGAGGAGGGTAAAAAAATAAGCTAAACAAGAGAGAATGAGAAGAGTAGGAGTGTCATGCTGTGTAACATCTGTAGGCAGACTGGAACAGTGCATGGTCACAGCATGTAACACAGTCTGTACCAAGAAGAGCTAACTAAATAAACCGCTAAGCAAACTCAGCCACCTCAGTGACGGCGCCGCACCAGCCTTTGGGATGGAACTGAATTGTTTGTGTAGCATGCTACCAAAAAACAAGTGTTCTTCACGTTCTTCATGTATCTAAAATAAATCATGATTATCAATGAGCTTCTATTTGTTCCACCAAGAGAAGACCCTCAGGAAATAAAGCTAGAGTTTAAAACTGGAGCTGCTAGGCTGATGATATGAAGAAGTAATTAATCTTTTCTGCAAATACATCCTCAGATCTGTTACACCTTTATAAAGAGTTGGATGATCTCAAACGTCCTCCAGCTCTTTATAAAGGTGTAACAGACGTGTGGATGTGGTTTAGGATACAGTATGACTAGAAACTAAATTTCAGTGCCACAGGCAACATCTCGGATCAGATACCTTTGTATTTATGGTGATGGTTGTCACAGAAACTGATTTTAGATCAGTACTCCTTCTCCTGTAGAGTAGGATTTTGTGAAAACAGACCCTGTTGTGTAAAAAAGGCTGCCTGTAAAGTTTGGCTACACAGTGAATCTTTGTTTGTTATGCCTCGAATTATTTTAAATTAAAATGATACAGAATTGATTTTGTACATAATTAAGTGATTAAGATGAAAACAAAGTCATTCAGAGTGGGTTTGGTGTAAAATGCTCAGTTCTTGAGAAACTTATCAAGTTAAAACTGTTCACAGTGGTGATGAATGGAACCAGACGTCTGCTTCTAAAAGCTCCTTCAGAATTCACAATTATTATGAATACACTACCTGATGCCTGAGACATTGTTTTACTAAAGTTTTTGGGCTAAAACTAAATGTATTTTAGTGGAGGGAATTTGTATTATTTTACCATCCTCACTAGCCCATTAACACACTCAGAAAACACATGTAGTCGATCAGTTTCTCTACAACGAACCATTTCACACTAAACCCATTCTGAATTTCTTTGTTTACTACTTTAAAACTGAGTAATAAGAGGATTCAAACACAGTTTAAATGACAGTGAGTTAGTGCTTTATATTTCCATGTTTGATATAATATTTCTTTGTATAAATATCTGGCAAGCTGTGACTGTGACCCTCGTAACCTCAAGCTTGAGAAATACAGATCTAAAGTGTGAGCATCCATCATCAGGCACCAAACACTTGGCATTGCTGTGCTTCACTGTGACAGGTGACCTACACAAGTTTTGCCTAGTCATAGTGCAGAACATTTCTTTTCAATAGCACTGCGGGCTTTTCGCCCTCCAAATGTCATGAAAGTTTTTACCACGAGCAAACGAATCTCAGATAAAACGATCTAGCATCTTGTTATCTAACTTTATACAGTCGTGCTTTAAATGCAGCTAACTGCAACTAATGGTTAAGACAGGAGTGCCATGCTGAACTTTTCCTGGGTCACAGCTCAATAGAGTATATCATTATCCCTCTTCTAACACTTGCTAATTAGCTGATAAGCTAAATCAGAGATGTTTCATGAGGCTGAATGCTAAACTCTGAAGAGCTGTTGTCTGGAAGGAATTCATTTGATACACCTGGTTTAGGATAAATGACAAGAGCAGCTGGGTCATTAGGACATATTAGGACTAACTGTGTCCCTTTTATTAAATCAACATTTCAATAGTTAATATAAAAGGATATTTATAAAACTAACAGCTTTCTCAGGTAAAAATCATAATGTAAGGTAAAGAGGTTGTTTTTAATTGGTTGTTTTGTCTTTATTAATGCATAACCTGTCTTTAAATGTTCAGAAGACTAAAGAGATGGTTGTTCAGAGGACTAAAGAGACAACAGTGTGAAGTTCCTGGGTGAGCACATATCAGACGAACTCTCCTGGAACCTAAACACCACCACCATCACGAAGAAAGCCCAACAGCGTCTTCACTTTCTTCAGAAGCTGAAAAAGGCCAGTCTTCCTCCTCCCATCCTCACATCATTTTACCAGGGAACCACTGAGAGCGTCCTCTGCTGCTACATCACTATCTGGTACGGGAACTGCACTTTCACTGAAAAGAAGTCTCTGCAGCGGATAGTGAGGA
>JBBPCY010000150.1:21244171-21310870 GCA_037974405.1 Brachyalestes nurse
TTATCCATACATATATATATATATATATGTATATATATATATATGTGTGTGTGTTCCTGATTTCTAATCACACAGTGATTAGAACGAGGCTGGAATAACTTGACAGGAAATGTTTACTGAAGTGAATGTAGATCTCAGGGATGCTGTTTTATCTTATAATTCCATACTTCATTCCCGCCCTCATCAAAAATCAGAGGAAAAGGCTCACAGACTCGCCTCAGAATCTTTCCGTAATCTTTCCCTACCCACTTGTTTGTAGAAAAGATACAAATAATCCAGTAGCTTCAAGTCCAGTCATGCTTTTTATAATCACATGCCTCGACATGCCTGAGTGCTAAGACCTTCATTAAGATGTAGTCTAGTCAAACACCAGAGAAGTCCGAGAACGAGCGGAGGAGCTTTCTGGAGAGAAGTGTTAATCTTGGCACGTGTCCAGAGAGGTTTGGAGAAGATTGGCGGCCCAAAATGATTAGTCAAGAGACTGTAACTGCATTACTCATCTTGTCTTTAGTGCTTATGGCTTGATGAAGGAGCTCAGAATGGGTGGAGAACCTAACACAGGATGCTGGTCACAGTCTGCATTATACACTGCCGCTACTGCTAGTCTTCAAATGATCTCCTCAACAGGAAAGTCTTACAGGAAGAAATTTCATTATCCTGAAGAATCAATGCAATAAATATAAATGGTACAGTCTTTGTAGGTCTCACAAATTTGCCCAACCCCTTCATTGCACTCTGCCAAAAATGATGTTAATTTATATTTATATAGTAGTTATTCTCCAGTGACTGCTCCATCACTGATATGAGTTGACTTCTATAGGTCAGAAGGTGTAGCTATAGGTGGGGTCTGAAGGGGTGGCAGTGGCCTTGTGGATAAAACACTTGCCTGTGAACCCGATGACCACAAAGTTGCAGGTTCAAACCCTTATTTTCTACCACTGTGTCCTTGAGCAAGACTCGTAACCCTCAGTTGCTCCGGGGGGACTGTCCCTGTAACTAATTATTGTTGCTGTGGATAAGGGTGTCAGCCAAATGCCCCTTTACCTTACCTTGTGACTTGGGCGTCAGGCTCCCCAGATTTCTTCAGACTGCCCAAACAAATAAATAAATAAATATGGGATGGATAGTGATTGTTGTTGTTAACATAGTTGTCAGCAGTCCACTGGCAATCCCATAATGCCTTGAGTTGAGTCTGTTGACCAACCAGATGTTGTGTTTTTGACTAGTCATGTGTGTGGCAGCTCTGATCTCACACTATGCAGTGGAATATCCTGAGACTGACCCCTTTTTCTTTCTATAGATATATTATATTACAGCAGCATAACTTAATAGCATGACGTAATAGCATAAATGTAATAAACGATGTGCTTAGAACCTAGAGGGTTGACTGCTTAATTTGAACATTTAATGAAAAATATTCAAATACAAAACCTCTGACAGACTAAAATGGCATTTTATGGGTTGTGTGTAAAATGTCAAAAACATGTTCTACCACCAGTTGTGGATACAATTGCCACTTTCTTAATGATTTATTTACAATGCAACAGGCTAGTTAATGGTTGATATTTTCACTATAAAAATGTCTCTGGGACATAAGGCTGGCCCACCCCAACTTGCAAAAAGGCCTCCCTAGAGTTTCACAGGCAGTTTAATTAAATACCTAATATTCATGCTATGCATTGTGGTTGCTGCTTAGACCAGTTGTTCAATGTCTGTCCCAATAGACTTGGGAGGAAATTAGATGTTAGTTGTGAATGAGAGAGGGTCATGGACATCTGACCTCCCCCTCTAGAGAGCAGGTTATCATCAGGCCATAGGCCCTGTTCTTGAAGACCCATCTTTTGTATCTCTACAGTTTAAAAATAAATAATAGCTGAACATGAAGGTCAAAACTCAAGAAAACAGATCTGGTTAATGACTTTCTGTGGCCGGGACACTGTATTTGTGTGTCTTCACCATGAAGGTGAGAATCCAAAAGCATAAGAAAAGAAAAAGCAAAGAAAAGCTGGCATCAACATCTGGATTTTTTTTAAGTTCTAGATGGAGTTTCCATGTCAGAGAGAACATTTGTTCTCTCTGTTCTAATTCATCTCAGCTTTTAGTACCACCGGATTCCAAACAAGGCTAAGACTAGTCCATAATCAGCAACCAGCCTGAACATAATAAAAGGCTTTTCACACACTCCCACCAAGTCTTACCCTCAACAACCATTTTAAGCCAAAAAAATGCCACCTAACCATCAGTTCTTCCTGGTTGTATCAGAATCAGAACATTTTACAGATCCCGGAGAAAATTGCTTATGTTACGACTGCACAGACACACAAAGACAAGAACAGTATAAAATATAAATTCGAAATAAATCCAGGTAAAACTGCAGAAAAAGCTCAATATGAAACACACTATGCTATATACACAATGGGTATACATACCATAGACAAGTAACTTACAGTTCAGTGAATTACTAATAACACAGGCAGTGGTAGGAGTATAAAATTGCATATAATAGAGATAAATAGTATATAAGCAATATTGACATAAGTAGTGATATTTCACATGGTAGATGCTAAAAAGGAATAAAAAGAACAATTCCTGTCAAGAGGTTCACATGTTTCTGAAGGATGAGAGCTTTCCAGCTGAAGGACAGGTTATCAATGAGTCATCAATTTAAACAAGGCCTTTGGACCAGCAGAAGAAGGCCGAAGTCAAGGCTCCAATTTAGTTGTTGTTTCTGACCTTCTGTGGTGCCTTGGTCAGTGTCAAGATAAACCGCTGTAATAATATTTGGATTTTTTTTACTTTAAATATCTGTCCACAGTGAACCTGGGACATCAAATATCCAAAAAAAGATAATAAGCATTGAGGTCGTATGGCTCACTAGTTGAAACCACACCTTGGTGGTCAAGAGTCATAAATCCTAACCAAGACAATACTTTTGGGTTTATTTCTTTTCTTTACTTGCATTGTGACATTTCTTCCATGCTTAAATGTGTGACACCAAATAGCAGACTACCTAGGTTCCTGTCTAATACAGCCAGTTCTACCTGTTACTTAGATCTTCCCTGTCATACAGTGAGATGGGGAAAGTTAGAATGAGCATTTTTATGTCTGTTGCATCACTTGACAGGAGAAGGCTAACTGCTAGTTCTGTAGCATCAGCTAAGTGATGCTAGTTGTGCTGAGTGATTCTACCCACCCAGAGAAAGTGAGGTCATTGGAGTCCCCACCACAAGTGGCCACACTGATCATCCAAAAACAGTGTGAGTGCTCAGATGGTTGCTCTACTCAGTTATCTACTTCAAATTCAGCCTCAATCCGGAGAACAATCATTGCTGTCAAATGACGGCAAATGAAGTTCAGCACCTCTTCTTCTAATCTGCCGAAGATCCTGAAGACCATTACTGAGGTGAGGATTGAAGTCCCAGTATAGCCGAGCTGCACTGACGACAAGTGATAGAGTTTAAAACCAGTATTTTACTGAGTCACGCTTACCAAGCAAACAAGCTTATTAAGGCACTAAATTCTAACACATTACTTCAGAAGAGCGCTGTTTAGGTGAAGTACACAGAGCAATAACAGAGCGTGAGAACAGTCCATGTTTACGGAAGCTTTTTAAATCCAAACATTTTTTACATTTATATGTTTCATCAGGTGCACCTGCTATGTAGAGGCCTTTTGTGGTCTATTGTCTCATGGTGGTCTCTTTCCATTTAGAAATGGATTAGAGGGGGCTGATAAATTGTGTAGCAACGGGCAGGTTAGTTTGTGACTGTAAACCTACAAAGTCCCCCTTATTGACAGGTGTTCCCAACTCAATTGACGATGAATGTATGTACAAGGTGGGTAGACAAAATAAACAGGCAGCTTAGTGACTGTGGTCTTTCTATGGTCTTTCTACATCTGATAGGCTTAAATTTTTTACCTTTAAATGGAAAGGATAATGTGGGTGCGTGAATCAGAGAAAGTCTCACTCAGAGAAACTTTAATAAATGTGTCCAGAAAACACATCTCAGTTAGCTAGAAGCAGTGCTCTGACTGAGTCAGTGTTCATAATGCAAGCTTTACATTTTATAGACTGTAGTAGAGAATAACTGTGTTTCTGGACGTACAATCAGATGGACATGAAACCAGAATGAAACGGTTCTTTCAATCGAATCATTCGAGATAACATTACAGTCTGTGCTCACCATCTGTTTCCGACTGCATCTGAACAGACAAGCAAATGAATGCTGGTTATTAAAATGAGTGAAAAAATTAATTTAGCTTCTTTAGCACTGAAGCTATGAGGCTATTAAAAGCTAATGGAATTAGCACAGTGGAAACGCTTGCTTAACGGGGATTTTTTTTTCTGAATTCAAGGTGTTTTCAGTGTAACACCCATCGAGCCCCAGGTGACCTGAGTGAAATCACACACACACACAACAGCGGGGTTGTGCCAGAACATCATCACATGGACACAATGACAAAACACATTAAATTTCATCTTAACAGATTTCTCTTCTGAACACTTACAAATTTTTAATAAGGTGTAGATATATAGATAAAGAAATAGATGCTATTTCTCCTCTGGCCTAATTATTTTAGTTAATTTTCCCTAATTATTTTAGTTAATTTTACTATTTTGCACCAAACTGCTATGGAAAACCTACTAAAGAGAGTGAGAGGGAGCAGAGAACAGAGTGACAGAGAGAGTGAGTGAGAAAGAGAGAGAAAGAGAGAGAGATGTTGAGTTAAAAACAGATTTTACAAATGTTTTTGAGTAAAATCTTTTTAAAATAAGTATGTTTGCTAAAATGTGTAGTAAAATGTGAAATTGCCATTTACAGGATATGGCTATAGGACTCTAAGACAAACTTCTGTTTGATTTGATAGTCACAGCTGTGTTGAATAATCTCTGATAGACTTGCTTATATGGTTTCTGGCACTGTATGACTCACTGTTGTCTATAAACATGGACTGAAGTACGTTAGCGCAGTTTAACACAGCGCAGCAGATGAAGCTGTAATTTTGTCCATTAAAAAGCTCTCAGCTAAAAAGAACTAAACTAAACTTCAAAGCAGATAAAAATCAGTTTCGCCTGCCCAGCGATTTCATGCCTTTCAGTCCAAACTGCAATCAGTTCATTAGCGTAACACAGCGTGTCTCACACACATTGCACATCATCGCTCAGTAACAATACTCAGCCCATACTGTGGCTCACACACACACAAACGCACAGGGAGGAATGAGTGAGAGAGGGAGAGAGGGAGAGAGATCAGCAAATGTTGCTCATTCATGCAGAACCACACACAGAGCCTAACAACGCTCAGTATGTAATTAAATATGGATTGATTTCTCGAGAGCAGAGCGAGAGAGAGAGTTATTTTCTGCTTGAACTGTGTGTGTTTTTATGATTTAGCTCTACATCATAACACAGGAATCAGTGACCTTTTCATCCAACTGAATCACAACACACACGTGCACAAACACACACACACACACACACACACACACATACAATGTAACTCTGTGTGCAAGTGTGGGACCACTAACTATTCAGATCACACTCACCCTAAACAACAGACCCACGGAATCACAAGGTACATAAGTTATGTCTCACACACACATAGTCACACACACACACACACAGAAGTTTGCTAAATGTTCACACACGCATACAGGAAAAATGCCCACTGTGTACTCATTTCACAGCCCATTACCTTCACACATCCTCCACACCTCCTCCACCTGCGGCTGACAGCTCCCTGACCAGCTCCGTAGCAGAGCAGCTCGGTCAGGGTCTCCCTTTTCCTGATGATCATGGAGAAAAAAAGCCTGGGGGAGTGAAGAGCGAGCAAAGTAGGTGTACACTGCCATTCAAATTTCTGGGAACACAGGCCAGCTTTACTGGTTTACCAACTTCAGGTGTGCCAGAGTGTAGTTTATACGAACCTCATTCAGATGCTCCTGAAGGTCTTTATTACTTGAATCAGGTGTTGGATCTAAACTCTCCTGGCCATTAAACCAGGAGGATCAACTCTGGGTACCCTTGTACTGAAGTACGAGGGGGTTTTCCATCACAGACAGACCACCTCAGACCACAACCACTTCCAAACATGGTCTTTTCTCTTAGTGACTTTAACGGTAAAGGGAAAAGGTCAGAAGAAAGCAAGCTGTCTTACCGAATTGTCACCACAACTCCCCAAATGTTTGTTCTGTCTCAGCTGATATAAGCTGGTGTGAGTTTTAGTGTCACACCTTTCTTTCTGGGTCGATCTAATGATCTCCTACCTGAAACAATACAGGCATACAATGTAGGCACTTTTCCACCGTGCTGTACCTAAACCACATTGCGACCACACAGAAGTCATAGCACCCTTTAATTTTCTACTGTATCTTTTAGCCCATTAATGGTGTTTCTGACACGTCAGCAGTGCAATTCTCTTGCCACAGTTTACGGCTGGTCATTGTCCCAAAGCAGTGTCCATGCCGTCATACCAGCAGAAAGTTTGTCTGTCAGAGCTGCTTTAGTTACTGTGGTATTTTATTTTTATACTCTTGTTTGAATTCATGTTATTTTTATCGTTGTTGTTTAGCCGTGCAATAACCAGATAACTTGTTCGTGATGTCCCAGTATACCTTCACATTCCTCAGAGCAGTAGAACACTCTCAGTGAAATTGATCTTCAGCTCAAACAGATAGAGGAGCTTGGACATCATCAGCTTCCCAGTTGTTAGATGGTATCTCCATTGTTGCATGGACAGTAAACAAAAAAATGTGGTCTCTTTTCATCTCTTGTCATGACACATAAAAAACAGTGATCCAGTCAGCTCGGCTGCTGCCGTCGAGTAGCACAGGTACGACTCAGGTATGGGTGGCTTTATTTGTAATGGAAAAACATTTGTTTGTGTACGGCGCGGCTCATTGTGCTAGTGGAAAAGTGCCATAACATTGCAGCATAAAGTACAAGGACATACAAGGGCATGCAATAACATTGCACCATTCTCACTTGCACACACACACACACACTTACCTCAGCCTGTAGCCAGCCTCTGTGTCCTCTGGACGATTACTCTATAATATTGAACTTTGGCTGACACTGAATACAGCTGATCTGCAGTAACTGGGAGGGACATCAGCCGAACAATCTCTTCAAAACGTTCACCTCCTAATGTGATTAAAAGCACATCACTGAACCACAGCTACTTCATTTAAGGCAAACAAGTGGTCAATACCCTTACAGATATGCCCTTGGGTGGGTGCCCCCCCCCCCGTCCACTTTATTAGAAACCCCTTGTAACTCCATCTTCCCAGTGTTCAGATAGAGACTGTAGTCCATCTGTTGATCCACAGTTTGTGAAAGCCCTCTTCTAGACCTTCACAAGTGGTCAGTTTCTGACCAGAGAGTCATTCTTAGCTGGATATTTTTAGATGTTGGACCAACTCTCAACCTAGTAAAGACCAGCAACAATACTGTGCCTAATACAGTCTTACCAGCACCACACATACAACAACCATGTCACTCTCACTGTTGTGCTGAGGACAGTCCACTACCCAAAGAATATCTGGTGCTGTGGTTAGAAACTGACTAATAATGGGATGAGGTGGGGAGGCTAATAAATTGTTCAGCCTCTGACTGTAATTGTACACCTGTAACATCGGTGGAGAACATAAAGTAGGTGTTTATAATAAAGTGGCCAGAGAGTGGATCTAAATACACCTATGAACAATTTTTAATTGCTAATTTTAAAATCACATGATCTTAGACTGGCAGTGGCTTTTTCACTGATGTATTTTGACTAAATGTTATCATTGTTATCAACAACTCAATGCAGTTTCTTAATTCTGTGCAGTTTTGTCAATTTTTAAATGTCTCATTTCAATAGGATTCCATTGCTTGTTACATTAGCCTCGTAGGTCGGGGGGGTTGGGGTGGGGCCAGGTAATTTTGAAGCACGTCAAAGGAGGTTGTCAGAGCTCAGTATCTGCAGTCTGTAACAGTGCGTCAGGTTGAAAGTTGGGTCTAAAAATATTTACTTGTATGCTGTCAGCAAAAAGTAAACAAACAAATAAATAAATTAAAGTGTCCTCGTCAGGAGGTCACACCGGATAGATACCTGGGCAGTGGAATTTCACAGAGACATGAAGCGTGAAGAGAGAGAGAGAGAGAGAGACAGAGAGAGAGAGAAAGAGAGAGAGAGAGACAGAGAGAGAGAGAGAGACAGAGAGAGAGAGAGAAAGAGAGAGACAGAGAGAGAGAGAGAGAGAGAGAGAGACAGAGACAGAGAGAGAGAGAGAGAGAGACAGAGAGAGAGAGAGAAAGAGACAGAGAGAGAGAGACAGAGAGAGACAGAGAGAGAGAGGGTGAGGGATAGAGGGCGCTTTAATGATCTTTATTTTTGGGAAACGTTGCCAAGCTGGCAGTGAAGCTCCATCTCCTGATAGCAGTAATGAGGGCTTTGACCAAAAGGGCTTCTTGTGCAACCAGCAAGTTCCTTGAGTTTTTTTTGTGCCCAGCATGTTGGGGCAAATTAAAAAAGTCTCACCTCTGGAGGGCATCCTGAAGGTCTTTTGTCACCGGGCTGAGTCAGAGTTCTAAAAACATTGCCAGCTTTTGGTCGAGGTTGCCAGATCTTCCCCTGTCACCTTTGTAATTAAGGCATTATGAGGTTGAGCACTTCTCTTAAACCAAGAGAGAAATTACAGACATTAATTTAAGCACCTTCTGTCTTTATGGGGAAATGAACTGGTCAACCTTTATACGTCTACAGTAACTGCTTTCATTTTGCTGAACTATTCAAATGTAATTATGTGCTTACATGATTAAATATAAATTTATGTAACAAATAAAATGTTCATTCATTTTTTAAATACAAATATGTCAAACACATCAAATAGACAGAGAGGGGAGATTAAATGTCTCCAATTCTTCATAGTGCGGGACAAACTGGTCCAGAAAGCGTGTCTACAAAAGAAAAAAAAGCTGGAATTGAAACTAAGCGTTTTATTTTTTTTTGTTAGAAAATGTGTCCAGCATGTCTCCTGTACTGAAGTCTCCTTTTTCACTATTAATGTCACGGACAGCCACTCCGTGCAGGAGTGACCTCTGCTTGATGGGAATTGCGTGAAAGTTTTTCTGAAAGTGCTCCGCTGAAGGCCACAGAGGGAAATGAAGCCTTCACCAAGCATGTGAACCCCCTCCACCCCCCTGCAACCCACCCAGCCACATTCGAAATCCCATTCCAGCTGCGGCTGACTGAACGTGACAACACTGATCCATCCACACACCACACCAGTCACAGAAATCCATTACAGCCTTACACTTTCAAATAACCTGTTTCAGAAGCACGTGGTGAGCCTGAGGGCGAGACCTGTCAGAAATCTGAGGAACAGAAGCGTTACACGGCTTTAGAAAGAGTTAAATGCTGCACATCGTGAATGATTTACTCACACCAAAGCAGTGTGCCATCCTGAAAGGATTGGGAGGGATTTATCATTCAGAAGTGACCATCTCAGCCCAAGATGAGATCATGGAAAAGCACGCAAGATGTTGGAATGTTGGTGTGCCGCTGGGCTTTAAACCTCTCTAGGTGATGTTAGACTGTTTGGCTGCCCCAGAGAGTCCAATTCTAATGGTCAGTGTGTTTCTATGGAGATCATGTAAGAGCATTAGGAGTCTTGCCCATGGACTCTTATTGGTGTAGCATGGTGGGCTTGCTTGGGAGGGAACTATAATAAAGTTATTACACCAAGGCTACTCTAAACACGGTTACTGCTGTACAAGCTGTGTGCAATAAAAGCACTTAAAGCACTGAATTAATTTGCTAACAGAATAACGCATGTCAGTAGAGATGACCACCTAATCATCTCCTAAATTTTCTGACTATAACTATAGGCTGCAAGTCAAAAGTTATATTTTGCAGTAGGAACATAACATTTTACAGGAACATGAAACAGCCATTGTTTTTAAAAGGAAAAATATTAGTATCAGTATAAAATATACTCATGGTTTCAATATCGGTATCAGAGAAGAGACAGTGATCTCTTTAGCCTTCTCACCTAAAACAGTTTTGAACAATTAAAGCTAAATAATTATAGTTTTGTCGCTTAGGTGCCTAAATGCTCAGTTGCACCATGTCAACAAAGTCTGAAAATGCTTGTATGGATGCTTATCTTGATGGTTTTTCCACTGGAAGTCGTCTCAGGTCCACAATTAAACTTGAGAATCAGCACAGCAGCCAATACACAACTGATCAGAGGCAACATTACAGTGTGCGCTTCCAGAAAACCGATGTGTCTTATTATGAATAGTGGCTATGACCACTGCCAGCACAATTCCTCACCTGGTTCAGAACAGTTAGTCCTTATTTTTCTCACTCACACACACACACACACATACACAGGGAGTCACACATTTGTCACACATGGGAAATTGGAAAGCATTTCTTGTCACTAGCTGAGAATGGAGTTTAGAGCTTGGGAAAGATGTGAGATGACTCATGGCACAAAGAGAAAGTTTGTTACTGAGAGGCGTCATTTGCTCTTTGTTTGCCCTGAACTTTTGTGAACGGTACACCCAAGAGAGAGGCCAGGCTCTCGTTGGGAAAACGAGATCAATCAGGATAATGTTTACCCCTGAGATTAATTCATAACAGCACTAGGCCTGGGATGATCACTAAAATGATGATAAATATCTAAATCTTTATGATTTAAAAAGCTGGGTATATTTTCAGCAATATTCTGTATATCTAGGACAGTTCCCAATCAAGAGGGGGCAAACAAAACCAAAAGCCAAAGGAGTTTTACAGGCAAAAAACACATCAAAACAAGTTTACAAAATACACTTTACACCAATGTTGTCTTTTTTCATTTAGAGCATGTGGCTGCTCCACTTGTACACTTGCTAAGAGCTCCAAGAAGAGTAAAGTTCATCGCACTGCTGCGGAGCTTCAGCTCTACTGTATGTGTTCTAGTGACCATTAGAGCAAAATGTGCCCCTCTGGGTCGCACTGGCTAAAAAAAGAAACCATATACTTTGTCCTGCTTATTGAGTCTACTTCTTCTTCATCTTTATACTTATTTTCACAGAGAAAACCAACAAAAATAAGACAAACTTTTTTAAGCACAAAACTGTACACTGATAGGTCCTTAAAAATGTTGCACATTACAAGAGACAAAATTTCAGATCTTGTTTCAGTGTATGTTGAGCTTGTATTAAGGCAAGACTTTGATTTTTGTGATCTCTCGAGAGTATCAGCGCAGTCTAGCAGATCAAAACATCTCAGTCAAGCTTGCTACAAATGCGCTGAAACCTCAGTTCTTTTATGTCCCATAAGAAACTGTGCTCTCGTGGTTTCTTTCAGGGTCTCTTCATTAATGTGTATTTGTCAGAGAGGAAGGCAGAATCACTGTGTCAACTTCTCTGCCTCAGCATCCTGAACGGCAGCCTGCGACATATAATCAATTATGCTGCGGAAACGATGAGTGGACAGAGCGAGAGAGAGAAGGGGGTGCTTATGGGGGCCATCAAATGCAAATGTACACATCCTCAGTCCTTCATGCTCTCCAGTTTGTTTAGGATTTGATGTTATCATTTCATATCTAAAATTTAGTTCTTAAGTTTTGCACCAGAGTATCAACGCTAAAGTAGGTACTAGTCATGGAAGATTATACCAAATTGTTTAGTCCTGATCTTTGGGCCTCCCTCAGTTAGTATATCCCATTGTTTTTGGGCAAAATATGGGTGGTTGGACCATCTGATCATATATGTGAGGTACTGTCCCTATTCAGCTTGAGAAACTAATCTTTTTCTAAACACCAATACAACAGTAGTTTAGAAACTGTGAGGATAAGAGATTAAAATTTTGGAATTTGGGAGAATGCTTCATTGTTTAGACTGGGGAACACATCACATACTCAAATTTTACTCATTTCCCCAACAAAAGACACAGGAAAGGTGTAGTATCTGGATTATACAGTGTGGCAGACTGCATCACCATCAAAAATCCAAAGTGCAAAAATTTTACTCAGTTACCTGCATCCCCACCCCTGTCAAGGATTTCATACACCCCCATTCATTCTGCACCACAGTGGCCCTAGTTTCCCCTTTATATCTCGGTTTGGGTCGCAATTAAATTGGCTTCTCACAGCCAACTTCCCATTTTACTCTGAAATTCCCCCTGCTTTAATTTTTCTCCATACATTATCCTCCTTCCCTCCTTTAATTGGCTTAAAACACCCTAATATTGCTGGTCTGTGATCAAATGCAGTGTAAATAAAACAGTGAATCAGTTCATGGGGAGGACAGTTTAGTACAGTCAAAGGGATGCTTATATTTCATTTGCTTTTCCAATTTGTTTTTATGTTTAGTATGTTAAGGTCTAGTTTCAGTCTTGCACTTGGGTCAGTTTCAGTCTCAGGTTCAGGTCAGGTTCGGGCTTGAATCATGTTGCTGTAGGTTCGATCAGGGCTGATTAAATTTCACACACTGTGCAACATACTGTTATTTATCAAAATGGACAAAAAGTGCTGACAAAACTCAGGATGTCAGAAGCAGTAACTTCTCCATAGCTGGCAGTTCAATAGTATATAGTCCTTATTTAACTGTCAGCACAGGCATCCATTAGCTGAAATAACAGAGGTAGCAGTTAGTGTTCTCCTCCAAGTGTGTAGAGCTGTCCAGTGACATTGCGGGGAAAAAAGTACCCTAAGTGAGACTATTAGCCTGATTTCACATCACACTTTGCAAATTGGCCAAATAAGACAGCTTTTCATGGAAAGCGTTTGAACATCAGCTACAAATGCCAAGAGGACACAGAGTACAACACTGCAAGTTTTGAAGTGACACACTTGCCAACGCACCACTGTCTCAAGCCTGACTGCAGCTTATGGACTTTGGCCCCCTCTCGGCGTGCTAATCGAGCCAGGATGCACATCTCAATCTACAAGAAAAATATTCCTCCCTCCATAAAGAGGAAAGGGAATCAAATCAGGGCTGAGTGCATTAGCCTAATGGGACGAGTGAAGCCACCATAGCAGACGGCTACTGTTACTCCTGCCGGACTCATATTATCAACTTTAGAGCTGTAATCACGTATCATGTGGAAGCATAGTTGTTTGAATCGGAAGCGTTTACAACTCATTCCTTTATTTGATCAAGTTCCAGATTAATCTAATATTGTCAAATATTTCAATATAATATATAGGGAGGAAATATAAGACGTTAGGAATAAAGTGTGCCTCCATTTCCCATTCATCTCCTTTGCATTTGGCACCAGACTTAAAAGCGTGAAACCATCGGCAAGAAAATAAAAAGCATTAGACTTACTTCTCCAAGCACTGAAAGTATATAGATCTATGCATTAGGACACAAAAGGTCTAAATTGCATGGAAGCATTATTTGAGTGAGTGATCTTTCTGCTTTATTGTACTGAATGGAGTCTAGTTGCACTGCAAAGTGACATTCATCTCTCTGAATAGCCAGGAGTCAGTTCTCATGCTTATGTCTTGTATGTTCATAGATAACACTGTTTTATAGTGTCAGAAACCACATAATCAAGTATATTAGAGTTTACTGAAAAACTTCATAGGGTTTGAAGCATGTGTGTGATGAGAGCAATGATAGATAGCCTTACTGTTGGCACCAGGCGAATTGGTAACGAGGTAGTTCATGCAAACCATTTGCCTAAACCAGGGGTCACCAACATGGTGCCTGCGGACAACAGGGTGCCCCCCAAGGACCACACAAGTAGCCCACGGACCTGTTCAAAAAATAGCTCACCAGTGAGCAGCATCTAACATTTAATTATATCCTGTTTCTATTCTTCTTTAATCACATTTGCATTTATATAAATTTGAAAATGACAATTTCTGAAAAAACATAAAAACCATTTAAAACATGTTTATTATACATTAAGTTTAGATACATTTAGGTAAACTCTAGTGTATCAAACTGGTAGCATTTCGCATGTCTCGGTACCCGTGAAGTAGCTCTCAGTTTCAAAATGTTGGTGACCCCTGGCCTAAACCAATCCACAGGCTTCAAACCATATATATTTACATTCACATTTTAGGCATTTACCAGCAGCTTTTATCCTGGGGCTAAGGGTCTTGCTCAGAAACCCAGTCCACAGGCAAGTATCCTACCCACTAGGCCACCACCACCCATACATATAAGGACAAATGTACCTTATTAGAAATCCTTGTCTTACGTTTCCAATCACTGGCCACTTTACGAGCTCAACCAAAGACCTTACAGGAAAGTCTGTCCACTACAGTCAAACAGAGTTCTACAAAACTAAGGAGAGTTCTACAAAACGAAGAGCCGCATTAACATTTCAAAAACATATTTGAAATCACTTGTCTGACAAAGTCGCATTAAAGAAAAAAACATTTTTTTCCAGATTGTGGCTTCTGGTTACTGCACATCTCAACAGGGGAGTTTTTCCTGCTTGCAGCTTTTTTATTACAGGGTGGAACATTCCCAGTAAACAGATGCAGGCGTTGAGTGTGATAAGCTTGTTCATGTTTTATTCAATCAATCAGTGAATTTTCTCCTCACGCTTTAGAGCGTCTGGCTGCATCTATATTATAGCTCTGCTATACAGGTGTGCAGTAACAGACTGTAGCCCATCCATTGCTGCATAGTTTATAGGTCCCCCTCTCATTCAGAGCACCACTGGCATTTGGGTGGTGGACTGTTCTTGGTACAACAGGGACTCTGACTTGAGTGTGTCAGTTTTTTTGCTGGGGTTTTTATACTGTGGTCCATCACTCAGCTAAGAGCAGCTCTGTGGTCAGAAATGGACCACTGATGAAGATCTACAGGAACATAAACTGTGCAACAGACGAGATACAGTCTCTAAGTATATCAGCAAGGTGGAGGAGTTTCTGATAAAATGGCCAGTGATAGTGCATATCTATAGCTATAAACAGCAGCAGGAACCATACTGATGCCTACATTCTGTATGTTCTTCAGCCTGGGGAAAATCATATTAAAGATATTTTAGGACCACTCTTGCATGGATGTAACAGCACAAGTAGCTTTGGAGATTAATATTTATCATGCATACTGCACAGAAAACACACATAAACCATCCAGTTACCTCATCAATGTCTCATCCCGGGTCAATGCGCTAGTTTTGTAATGAACGGCCGCTATCCAGAGGTGCTTTCCATCAACACTTTATTACATCAATTCCTCCTCCTCCCTTGGCCCCTTTGCTTCTAAAATATGCATGCACGCTTTCCTTGCAGCTTTCCGACAGGCAGATTAAAGGGGACGGGAGGTATGCACTAATATGCCATCTTCAAATCAAACAAGTATGAATGCTGTCAGTTGCTATAAAATATTCAAGCATCTCTCTTTTCCCAGTTCTGGGAAAAACACTTTGACTTTAATTAGACGAGCAGGCTGTCTGTTTAGGTAGTGCACATGTCATTCCGTTTTCTTTCATTCGTCAAGACTAGCAAGTTAGACATATTCGACAGGTCAGTCTACAGTTTAAAAGGGAACTTCACCAACTTATTCAAATTATCTGCATAATTCAGGGAACAAAGTGTGAAACGGTTCATTGTGGGGCAACTAAACGACTCTGATTTCTTGACAGTGGTGGTGAATGGAACCAGGGTTCACATCTACAACACAAATAAAGGCATTTTATTGACTTAACAAACCCACTTTAATGTGTTATCTCAGTGTTTATACGAAATATTAATGATGGTAGTTTTAGTTTTTGGCCAAATCTTCGCAAAACTCTGGGAAAACAACAACTCAGGCAACAGGCAGCGCATTCATAACCGTTTCATGTTATGACTTTTTGTGAGGGAGCTTTTAGAGGTAGATGTTCCATTCACCACCACTGCACCAGTTCTCTACAACTGCGAACGGTTTCTCTAGAACAGAGCATTTCACACCAAACACACTCTGAATGATGTTGTATACCTCAAAAAGAAATGTTGAAAAATTGATGGAATTCCCTCTACTACACAAAACTGCATATTAAAACAAGCATCCTTTGAGTTTCTGGATCAGAGCAGAGGGACAGGAAGACGGACATGGATCAGTTGCTTTTCACCCTGAGAACTACTGCCATAAAAGTGCCGTTATTTGTCTGCTGAGTTTTTCCTCAAGTCATTTCCCGTTACCCACTTTAGTGTGCCGCCGTTTCGTTCACTCTTGTGTGGAACGGCCACAGCTGAGAGATTTCCTGGCATGAGCGCAGCATCAAGCCTCAAATTTCACAACTCAGCTCAAATCAGCACAAGATGAGAGTTTGCATCCTACAGCTTCTTGGAAGATTCTACGCTTTCTGTAATTGCACATTTGGTTCTGACGGAATAGTTCGGCAAAAACTCAGGTCTCCCCACTTTCCCCAAATGTAATCCATCGGTAAAGACATGTTTGGTGTTTGAAGTTTGGTTCTTTAGTTTTTGCACTAGAAATGCAATGCTAATTTGGCTATCATACCAATAAGTAGTAGTACGATAACAGAGTCAGTAACAATCAAAGCTTACACTCCAGCAAATTTCCAAAACTCACTTTGTTTTCATTATATTTTTTAAACAAATTTATCCATACTAAAATGTGCAGGAGTTGCACTTTAGAAACAGGCACTGACAAATGACAAGTAACTGTAAAATTTCAATTAAAAAATTATTTCCTGTAAGAATAGCTTTCCAATAAGTAAAACAAGTAAAATGCGATTTTCTGAAGAAAAAAAATGCTTTTGGACTGAGTGAGTTTTGGAAATTTGCTCTTCAATTATCTCTGACTTCATATTTCATGTGTTTATGTGGTTTCTGACATTTTTGTCCATGGTTTTGATTAATGCTGACAAAGACAACATGTTAATGTGATGAATTATACATTTTTTCATATTGTTTGATTCTTCTACCCATGCAGGCTGAAACCCAGCTGCTTGCATGCTGCATGTAACACTGACAATATCTGCGATAGCGACCTTCACAAATACAGCTTTTAAAGAATCTCATCTAGAATCTATATATCTTCAGGCCATTCTGCAGATTATGCTGGACAGCACTGGTGGTAGACCTGCGGATGAATCAACAAGTACCAAACTAACAAAAGCAACAGTAACATAGGTCCTCTCTAAAGCCTCATTTATGATCAATATGATATATTTGATATCACATATGCATATATGATAAATGTGATATATACGCAGGGGTTGACATATGTTTTTTTGCTCTAGTACTCTAATCACTACCTACTTGAGTGACTTGGTACTCACTACATCACCATGGGTGCTGGAACCATTAAAGCACTTTTATTTTATTTCATATACCATCATAGCACTTTTCCAAATCATTCGTTTCGCACCCCCCATCATTAAAAAGGCATCTGGCACCCCTGCACCTCACTATCCATGTCATCCACACTTCTGCTGTCAGTTTCACTAGTTCTGCTGTTAGTTCACGTTAGAGTGATATGCTGTCCCAACTTGGATCCTGAGCATCTTCAAAAGTACAAGATCACGCAAAATACAGATTGGCCGTGCCTGTTTTGCTCCAGTGAATGCAAGAAGGAAGATATTTTCAAGAATTTTAAATTGTTCTTCATTTAATTCGTCTTTCCATTGATCAGCAGGTGCCGTTGAGCTCTCTTCGCGGCAAGCCTTTTCTCGTTCTATGGCCTCGATAACTCTTTTATGCTCTTTTCTAGCTTCATGTTTATCAAAAATCGAATGACTAAAATGTTTAGCCCCCAAATAGTATACGGTTTTAAGCGTAATTATTATTATTTTTTAAAGCCTTTCCTTACCTGAGTTGTGGTGTTTAGAGATCCAGTTACTCAAATTAGGTATGCTTTTGCGTCGTGAAGACCGAAAACTGCTGCGCATTTTACTTGCGTACCATTTATATCAACCCCCGTATATACGCTTATTGACTGTATATATGATGTATATGGTATGCATACTCATTGACTTTACATATAATATATACGGTTTATACATAGCCATCGTTTATTCTGGGGGTGCTGAGGACTCGTCCCCTCCACTTTTTCTTAGAGGTCATTTTATTCTTGCCACCTTTTTATAAATCCTAATGGAAATATGATGAAAATAATGTCATTATAAAGGAATAAATACATTCAGATTAATACCATTTTAATTGATAACAGTGTCAGAAACCACACTGGCAAGTCTATTAGAGATTATTGAACAACTCCCCAGGGTTTGAGTGAGTGTGTCATAATTTAGGCACACTGTTAGCACTATGCTAAGTGGTGTTCATAAGCTTCAATTACTAGTAAACCACATTATCCTGTGCAAAAATAAACAATCACACATCAGACACCCATTATGTTTCGACAGACTACATTTGGGGTATTGTAAAAGTGTGTCAGTCTGATTTTATGCCAAACTATTCCCTTAATTCATGTCATCTCCCCAGGCACACTGAGACCTGCTGGGCAGACAGTCTCAATGTCCTGAATGCTGGAGGCATCTGTGGCATCCCCTTCACTTGCCACACTGCTCCTGGAAGACAAACTGGCCAATAGAGAGTTGACGCCTTGCGCATACAAATCCTTCATGCTGAAGAAAGGTATCCCAGGGATCGGCCCTTTCCCTTCAAATCCAAATTGGTCTGACTCTACCAGAGCCTTCTGTCTCTGGTAGTACTTGGAGAACTTGTTGAAAATGATGGTGATGGGTAGAGCCACCACCAGCAGGCCGCAGATGATGCAGAGGGTGCCTATGAGCTTCCCTGCAAGAGTAATGGGATATGTATCTCCATACCCGACTGTGGTCATGCTGATGGTAGCCCACCACCAGCCAACAGGGATGGTCTGGAGCTCAGACTCGTCCTCCTCTTTTTCCACAAAATAGATGAGCACAGAAAAGATAGATATTCCAACAGAGAGGAAGAGGAGGAGGAGTCCGACCTCATGGTAGCTGTGCCGGAGGGTGGCTCCAAGGGATCGCAGTCCAACAGAATGACGCGCCAACTTCAAGATTCTGAAGATCCGCATGAGCCGAAGGATCTGGACAACCTTCCCGACATTTTCCAACTCCTCGCTCTCCTCAGGGTCCACTTTTTCAAACACCAAAGTGGCATAAAATGGGACAATAGAGACAAAGTCTATGATGTTGAGCGTGTTGCTTAGGAATTTGCGCAAGCAAGGTGTGACAGCTAACCTGACAATGAACTCAAAAGTGAACCAGACGACACAAATGGTCTCAAAAAGACTCAGCACTGGGTCCTCCACCGGTTTCTCGTTGGCGTCTACCTGGTGGAACTCAGGCATGCTGTGAATACACATGGCTACAATGCTAATCAGCACCACACTCAAGGAAACCACAGCCAGCATCTTGGCTGACAGTGAGTATGCCGGATTTTCTAGCCGCAACCACAGCTGTTTACGCTTCTCTGAACACCATGTGCCCTCAAACTTCTCTATGTCCTTGTCCAGTGCTGACAGCTCCTCCATGGAAGAGTCAAAACTTTCGTGAAGGTGGTTCTGCATGTCATCTTCATTCCAGTCTCGATCTCCAGCGCCCTCTTTCTGCTCCTGGAACTTGTTGCTGCAACACGAGTCCAGGTGCAGTTCCTTGATGCCCCAATATTCCAGTTCCTGGCTGAAGCTGAACACACAAAGCTCTTCCATCAGGTGGATCTTCCCTGTGTGGTAGAAGTTCAGCACGTAGCAGAAGAAACGGGGGTTTCGGTCGAAGTAGTATTCACGCTCCAGGGCACTGTAGTCGTCACAAAGCTCCAGGATGGCCGCCTCAGAGTGGCAGCAGAGCAGCTGGCCAAGGCGTGTGTTTGGGAAACGCTGCAGAACCACTCGAGCCACCCTCTGCTTATATCCACCCACGTTTAGATTGATGAAACTGTCCTCTGGGCCGCGGCGGTGCAGGATCTGTCCATACACCATGATGGGTGCCTGGGTTTGGATGGGGTGGAGTGACGGGAAAAATTTGCAGGTAGAGTGGAGCTCACATCTAACACCCCATAGCCTGTAAGAGAAAAACTGAATGATGAGCTAGCCAGAGTCCAACCTTAAAGACTGTTAGACAGGCTAGAATAGCACATTTCAAAAATGAATCCTTTAAATGTTATCACCATTCCAACGCAAGAGACAACAGTGATTGATTGTGTAACTTCATGACACTTGTGAAAATGTCATGACTTGGACTAAATTTTCTTGAGGCAAATTACCTCACTCTATGCTTTTCTGAGCATATTCTGGAAATCGGCATCACTTTAAAAGCATTGACCAACTTTACTCTCTTTGCCATTACAAAGACAGTAGAATCAGGGCTGTTTATTTGTATTTTGTACGCTATTTTTTACCAGTGGGAAGAATATTTTTTTCTGTTCCCACTTATCAGATAGCAGAAAAAATGTAACATAATATACACTGTAAAACAAATTCTAGTAAGTACTGAGATTTTTGCTATATCACAAACAAGTAAACTATGGTGTGCAAGACACACATGCTGAAATGAATGTATTGGTGTCTGAAAAAACTGCATGATTGAAAAATAATACGATCTGTAATTTTATGTGAGTTATTTTTTGATCATTCACACAAGTGAAGTAAATCTGCAGAAGGAGCATATTCTAAACTTTAAATCCAGACCACATTAGTGTGTGTACTTACAGATGAGATTTTTATTTTACAATTTACATTTGAAAATGTATTGTGGTGTAAACAGACAGTCCTTTCCATTTTGGCCATTTTCTGACATTGAAACAAATAGAAAAAGCCAAAAGCGCAGTACAGAAAGTACATGCAAATTGAATTCAATATGCATCTACTTTTATTTTAAGTGTCAAATCCTATTCACTTTAATGGGAGGCTGAGCTTTTGCTCATGCGTTGCTGCGGTATCCAGCCACATTGTAAAACACCAGCCCAGAGAACACATCCCCTAATCAAAACAGTACTAAACTGATGCTTCTAATGGATATCGACCCTTTGCAGAGATGCAAAACAGAAGCTTTTCAGGTCATTATGACCACTCTGACCTGCTCAAATCCTAACTCTTAATCAGTTTCATAGACAGAATTTCATAACATTGGCCTCTGGGCTCTTCAAGGTGTGAGAAAGCACTGGAGTTCAGCAAAGTACAGTAAAGTACAATAGAGGACAGCAGTGTACACTAGACCAGAGTGGAACAGAGGACAGTAGAGTGGGGTAAAATTCAGTACAGTAGATCTGAGTACAATAGAGTACGGTACAGTAAGTACAGTAGAGTAGTGTAGAGAAGAGTTCTGTAGACAAGCGTAGATTAAAGTAAAGTACAGTAATGTAGAACAAAGTACAGTACAGAACAGCAGAGTACAACAGAGTACAGTGCAGAAGAGATGCAGAATATATGACGAATAGACTAAAGAGTATAGACAGAGAATAGACAGAGTAAAGTACAGTAGAGCACAACAGAGTACAGTACAGTACAGTAAAGTACAAATACCTGAGAGTGAAACCTGTTTGTCTGAGAACACAAGAAATGATGGCAAAGTATTTAAAGAACCCCACACTGCTGAACAAACCCAACTAAACTGAAAGTGAGATAATGAAATGTCTTACCTCTCAGTGTTCACTTCTCTCACTCCACAGCGGACATTTCCACTCAGGTCCGCCTGTCCCGCTCCACAGTCCCGGGTTGGATCTCCGCGTGCTCAAAGCTGCTCGTTAGCGCGTGCGCATGCGCGACGCCGGCCCGGGGCATTTCACCAACGGGGACAAGAGAAAAAGAGAGAAACAGAGAAAGAGAGAGAGAGAAACAGAAGGACAGAGAGAGAGCGAAAGAGAGAGCGAAAAAGAGAAAGAAAGAAGGGTTACAAAGAGAGAGAAACAGAGAGAGAGAAAGAGACAGAGAGAAAGAGGGAGAGAGACCAGAGAGGCAGAGAGAAAGAGAGAGAAAAAAAGAGAAAGAAAGAAATTAAGAAAGGGGGGTGCAGAAAGAAAGTTTAGGGAGGGTGTGAAAGAGAGAAACAAGGCAAAAGAAAGAAAAAAGGAGAGGGGGTCCGTGAAAAACAATACAATTAATATCACATAAAATGTTAAGCAAAAAATATCAAATTTAATGTTAAAGGAAAATAAATATCAAATCCAAAGTTACAGGAAACAAACACAAGCAGAGAGAGAAGGAGAGAATGAGAGAGAGAGAGAGAGAGAGAGAGAGAGAGAGAGAGAGAGAGAGAGAAAGAGAATGATAGAAAGAGAATAAGAGAGAGAGAGAGAGAGACTGTGAAGGGCAGTTAAAGGATTAGTGGTCTAATAAAGGCTGATCTGCCGGAGGTGAAAGAAAAGAGTCCCCGCAGAGACAACGCGCCCTGTCTTTACCCCCAACGCACCCTGTCTTTAGCAAAGACAGAGCTGTTTCTCCAAAGCATGTGGAACAACGCGGAGCAGCAGGACAGCACCATCTAGAGGCCACCTGTGAGAGTGCAAGGGATTTATAAAGTTGCCCCTTATAGTCACTTGTGAACACACCACACCACAGCACACAATGTGAACAGTGTGAAATTCTTTCTGCTTTTAATTCATTCACCAAGTGAAGCAGTGAGCTGTCCGGGGAGCAGCGTGTGGTCAGTATCTGTGTTCTCCAGCTCACAAAATATCAACTTTTTTTTTTACAAACAAAACAAATCCTAGAAAGATACATAGATAGATAGACGAGATAGATAGATAGATAGATAGATAGATAGATAGATAGATAGATAGATAGATACTTTATTCATCCTAGAGGGAAATTCACAGATCCTTTATTTTTCCCGTCTTTCTTGTTCGTTATTCTAATGTTAACTTTGCTAGCACAAAAACACATTATCACACAATGGCTTTAAGCAATTTGTATAGAGGCATAAATTGTTTCTTTATGAAACAATTCAGTCCAATTGATTTATTTTAAAATGATTCAGAATTGAAAAATAAAAATGTACTGAACATATGATAGTGTTATATAAACAAAACAAGTTTGTTTACATTTGAAAGTAGCCCTACAACCTTATTTGGCACAAAACCGAGGACATACTTCACTGAATATTATTGCAAAAATCACCCATAGACTGATGTATAGGGTCCCTACACTTCAAACATGAATTTCTTGGACCCTCCAGGCCCAATTTCCTCAAATGCAAGGAGCCAACAGGAAATAGTATGCACACACGTGAGTGTTCAACGTTCTCAAGCCAGGTGGTGCTTGAAACAAAGCTGGTGGGAGAAACAAAGATGGCAGGAGACGTACCTACAGACAGCAGATACTAATGCTGAGTAGTTAAGCATGAAAACATTTAAAGAACTTAAATCTGTTATTGACCAAAATACATCAGTTTATACAACACTTTTAATTATACATGTCTTTTTCAAAAACTTTCAAGGCCTTCATTTTTTTCCTGAAATTTCAAGGATTTCAAGTAGCCATAGGTGTATCACGATGCATCCGGGCACTTTTACAACCGTAGTTATGGAGATATGAGTGAGGAATTGAAAAGCTTGGGTGTAGTGGGCTTTAAAGTTAAATTAAATTCTGAAAGATAAATGTTGAACCAAACGCAACCATTCTATTTTGGTTAACAGTGGCTTGACTAAAATCAGGCCCTTGTTTGTAACACCTTCATCCACAAGAGGGAAGTGTTGTATAAGTATTCCCCAGCCCTCCTCTGCACCTTTTACTGTTTAACTTTATTTAATCGGATTGAACTCACCCTCTCACCATCTGCATAAAGTGAGTTTCAGAAGGAAACATACATATGCCTGCAGCTCTGAGAAACAAAGCAAATGCAAAAATTACCACTAAGCACTGTTTTTCAGAAAATATCCTTCAATACTGAATGACAGCACCTTCTGGTATTCGCTGTGGCACCAACTTTACTTTCAGTCATTGTCGATTTATTTTACTTTTCAGGACAATACAAAAATAATTTACAAATACACAGGTAGAACTAACTAAATACAGTTTGGTCCCTTTCTTAGTGTTCAATTTGTTCTGCAACAGTAAGAGGCTGCACATACTCAGTTAAATCACTGCTTTCATTTTACAGACAAGCAAAGCAACAAATGGCCACACCAAAGATATGCTGCACACAAAATGTAACTTTCAAAGTTTCAAAATCCAAATTTGAACTAAATATAAAATGTTTGAGATGTAAACAGATGAAGCTGGCATGTAACACATATAAATTGGCAATATAAAAATGAATATGTAAATAGAATTACATAATATATATTATATAATTACAATTACATAATATAACCTGTTAATATAATATAATAATTCTAATTATATTATATTAACAGAGAAGCACTGTAGCCACATTGCCGCTGACATCATATACGATCACACATTTCCTGAAATGTTATTGGAGCCTAACACAGTCACTTAGGCTTTAACATGTTCAGATTACTATTATGATTACTATTATGAAGGAGAAAATTATGGACAGTTGCTCAACCCACTGGCCTCTATATTTCTCAGTGAACACCTTTTCTCTTCTTTTAAAAATTTGGGGAAATTACAGTCCTGTTGCAGGTCTTAGACCATCTGCAACAAATGAAACAGACAGCGAGTTCAAAAAAATAAAGTAAAACTATTAAAGTCTAATCCAATTGGTCCTATGTTTGCTATAGTGCAGTTTATCCAAACTTCCCAAGCTTGTTAAAAAAACTGGCTTCCAAACTGTAAATGAATGGATTAGAGGGTTGGTTTCAAAATCTTTAGCATTGTTAGCCTCTTAAACAACAAGGCTGATTGCCTTGTGCTCGTAATTTCAACTTTGAAAAAAATGTACAGTAATTAGAGCTCTGTTAATGTGTTTGGGTTCTGGTGGCAGAAAAGACAAAGAAGAAGGCAAAGAGTGAAATCAGACAGAGGCAATGAAAGGGGGACAAAGGCAGAGAGGGTCAGTCTCAGGTCAGAGAGGAATGGCAGAGGGGGCAGAAGTTGTGGTTTGTGATGTCCTGCTCATGTGCACAGTGCTTGCACACACTGCACATCCAGAACTGATACTCCGAGATGCTTCTGCCAGTCACTATGCACGTCGGCAGCTTGCTCTCCGTACTAGAAGAAAGAGAAAAAAAGAGAAAAAATATGTCCAACCAGCTTGCAAAGCTAATTCACTGTTCACTGTGTGAGTTGCAAAATAGGTCTGGAAGGATTTTATTTAAAGCTTTTAATGCCTAATCAAAATCACTTCTATTGGCAGAACACTGTTTTTACAGTAAAGCTGTAATAACATGGAGCATATAGCTAGTCCTCCACTAGAGCTACTCTTAGGTCACATACACTGTACCGTAAAGTTTTGTTATGTTCAGTTTTAGCTAACTTTGTTTCTTGTGGCTCATACACCACTAAATGTCCAATATTGTGTTTATTCATTTTTGACTCGTAGCTTCACTGAAAAGAGTGGAGAAACTTTGGAAAGAGCAGATGTACTGAAACTGTACTCAAAGATAACCTTCAGTAACAGTGTTTGTGAGCAGAAGAGGAGATATTTTAAACCTGTCGAAACACAATGTAAGTGAAAATGTATTCCTTAATTTACCAATGGAATTAAATATGTAGTAATTATGGAACATAAATGGAGTAATTTTACAGTTCTTTAGATTTTTTTGGCCTGCATGGTAATGAAGGCCAAGCATACCTACCAGTCTAAAATTAGTCAGTTGGCTATCACTGAAATCTTTACTTTAACCTTTAGGTTTAATCATGTTAGCTTATGTTAGATGTGTAATTATAATTACATAAAATATGTAGTGTAAATGTAATGTATAGCAATGCATCAATAATTTCAGACATTAAAAGTATGACATCAATAAATCTGCTTCGATGTATGTATGTAGGTAAGACCAAACATTAAATGCGAGGGGGTAATAATATGAAACATGTTGATATTTTATATTTTTGAGTGCATGAAACGCAAATAAAACACTGGGATGTTCAGTGTCTGTGTGTGGTTACCTGTCGTCTGTGCTGTCAAGGTGGCTCTTGCGGCTGTCTTTGGGACTGTGTTTGGTGAAGATTTCCAGGGCTAGGTCCTCGTACAGTTGCCTCTGCTCTGGGGACAGGCTCTCTAGAGACTCGAGCTTAATGAAGGCACGTGAGCAGGTACCAAATGCACGGTTCGCTGAGGAGCAGATGGCCAACAAGGAGTAGATCTCCACTGCAGGTATGATATCCTCATAGTCACGAAGGTGCAGAGCTGGAGAGAAAGAGAGAGAGAGAGATTCAGAGATAAAGATAGAAGTTTGTAATATGGAAATACTATAAAACACTAGGATATACTGTATACACTAGGATATTATTATTCAACTGGACGTTCAAAAATACGCCGGCAGTCCTTCTAATGAATTAAACTTTTGTACACACACAGCTTATAAGATTTCCAAAGAAAAGTGGCAACCAATAGAATGGGGCTCCATGTCTGCATAAAGCCCTGATACACTGAGTTGTGGAGCTAAGAAACTTAATTTTCTTGAATAATGGATCTGCCAATAACTTTGGGGTGAGTTAAAGGTATTAGTGATCCAAAAATGTAGTGGGATCAATGCCTACATTTCAGAACTAAATTCAGGATTAGTAGATGTCTACAGATGTTTTCATCTGTATGTTTAATCTGTAAGTATATTATTAAACATTCAATTTGAATCTTCTATATCCTTCCTATATGTCTACTGTTTTGTATGGTCCTTAGTCCGTCGCAAACATTAAACTTTCGCCTCCAAAACAACTCTGTGTGGCATCATTCAGCCACCATGCATGTGTGCATGTGCGTACGAAGCAAATTCCCTTTAGAATTAAATGACGATGTACAGCCTCATCTTCTGCGTCAAAATGGAGGAAGGCATGAAAGAGAAGTAGATTCAAGGCCTTTCTTGCACACACAGAAACACAAACACACTCAGAAGCTACATCACATACACACCTAACTGGTACAGGTGGTCAGCCGACACACTTTATGTAGCGTTTTATTTGTCTTAGCTTGGAATGTTACGTATATAGAGGCCTTCTGGGGAATGGTAATGTGTGTGTGTGTGTGTGTGTGTGTGTGTCTGTGTGTATCTGTAGAGAACTGTAAAGAAGTGAACCCATAGGCCTAGTTTGAGTTTGTTTTTCCAACTCTTGATTTAATGCTATGTGTTCACAGACAAAGGTCAGGTACCACACACACACACAAACACACAACCCCCCCCCACACACACACACAAGCACACAAACCCACAACCTACATTACATTTTACACAATTGCGTAAAGTAACATAAAAATTACAAAACTTTTAAGATTTAATGAATGAAAGGAGAGTGCATTGATGGCATAGAGGGAGAAACTGTGTTATACCTGTGTTCATGGAGGCTTCCACATTGCCATCATACAGCTGTCTTTGCGCCAGCAGGAAGAAATGGTAAGCTTCTGCTCCTCTCCAAGCTTTGTCCAAAATACGACTGTCTGAGGTGGACGCGTCCTCTTCCAAAAGGCCTGCCAGGGCAGATGTGGCCTGGACCACACACACACAGAAACACACAACACAATCCATAATTAGATGACAAATGACACCCTATTATCTCTAAGAACTACAGAGTCAGAAGGAAGCTAGTTAAGCCCACAAAATGCTTCAAATCAGTTACCGGCTGAAACGGCTTACTTACTGACAATGGTTTCATACACTTTTTATTTAAATGTTGGTAGTATCACATGATATGAAATGCAGTAGCAAGTGGGTAGAACTGGATATGACTAAATTGGGGAGAAAACCTGGAAAATTTAAAAAGATATCCATTTAAAAGTTTCTTTAAAAAATGTAACTTTTTTTAGCATATAGCAGATGCCTTAATAAGCATACTGATTAGCATAGGGCATATATGCAATAATCAGGATACAAATTAACACACAGCATATATACGCTACAATTTTAAGCTTAATGTTCATCACAGTGTCTTACTGGTGTGAAAAGCAGCTTTTAAATAAAGATATGATGATTTTCTTTTCCAAACTGTTGTTAAAAGTTTTTATTGGAGCTCATTAAAGTTTAAAGTTGGTTTAAACGTTTGAAAGGTGTGCTGACATTAAAACAAGAAGATAAAGTGCATAGCAATTCCCGGAAAAGCATCGTCACTATATTTGTAATAGATCATATTTATGTTTGTTATAGTTTATAACATGCTACCTAATATTAAAAATATTTTGTGCCCCCTTCCAAACACTAATGGACAGTCTGACTGTATCTGACTGAATCTGGTTTGTAAGATATTACTACTATCAGTGGTTAAAGTATCTATCCAATATTCCTACACAAATCGAAGGCAACTTTTATATGGAAAGATGAGATTAGCTACAGTACCTCTGACTTTTTGCCTTTGGCTTTGCTGTGCTGTGAGTTTTTGACTTGAGTGTGGTAGTTTTCCACCAGCAGGGCAGCGAGCACATAAAGCTTCTTCACACGCAAGGGCCTTGTCCTTTTCTTTGCCTCTTCATCAGCAATCTGTACAAACCAGAGATGTTTTTTATCAGTTCATGCGTACAGTAGAGGTCCCGGACATAGGCAACACAGACTACTGCCAAGAATATCAAACTGCAAGGGTGGCACCAGTACAAATCATTTGATGTATCTTTGCACCTGTCCTCCTGCCCAATTAAATGGTGCGTATTAGTTTTCACGCCCACCTCTATTCCTGACCATGTTTTCCGTTTCATAAAACTTCTGGTTTATTCTGGTAGATCTAATCTGCACTTTCCTATTGGTTATAAAGCTTAAACTATAGCCAGCATACCTAAAAAAATAACTAAAAATAATTAATTTGAAATGTTTTTGGCCCAATGTGCACAGTGAACCTGCAGCTGCACATGAATTCTTCTGTCTCACCTGCTGGAAATAAATGTGCTGAGAACCTAAAAGAGATGACCTTCTGATGACTCGTGTCTCTTGTATACATGGTAACAGTTACAGTTTAGAAAGATCTACCATCTGGACCTGAAATAAAATCTTAAATCTATTCTACCATTTTGTCTCATAATAAACTGAACAAAAGAGAGCAAACGCAGCACTGGCAACGAGGAAAGAAGTGTCCCCCCACATCAATATTTTCACCTTAAACATAAGCTTGGCAGCGTCAAGGAAATGATGAGCCTTTCTGTAAAGCTCCACTGCTTCCAGGGTTTTATTTTTCTCCAGCAGGTGAGAGGCGTACTTGGATAGCAGAGGACCAATCTCCTTCATGTTGTGGTTTTTAGCCAATTCTACAGCCTTATTCCACTGAAACACACACACACAATGAGTCAGAAACAATAGCAAACAGGTGTAGTGTATCAGTAATGATATTTACATTATATTTACATACAGAAAGTGTAGTGGTGTATCTAGTTTAATCTCGTTGATCAAATTTTAGATATATGTATTTAATTAGTACTATATTCCTGAAAGCAAGATAACACTGTGCCATGCAATGTCAGGAAATGTTTAATTTACAAATTACATACATATGGACAAGACCACTTTGTATTGGGTTTGACAACATGATTACAGGTAGTGAGCTTTGTAGCTTTAATCTTGAATGAAAAGCATAAATAATGTGATTTCACAAAAATATGACACTGTTGCTTTTAGGCAACCCAGTGCAAGGCAGTGGTTACAAACATCTGGTGCAGGATGGTGGACCAATCAATCTGTGATAGCTCTAATAACATGTTAATTCTGAGTGTGTTATTAAGCCTCAGCATCCATCAGCTGGGGGGAGCAGGAGGAAGACAGAGAGAGAGAGAGTGAGAGAGAGAAAGAACAAAAAAGAAAGAAGGAGATGGATGGATTAATGGCTGGATGGATGGAGGGAGGAATAAATTGATGACTACAAGGGATTATGGCTCAACAGCTGCAACAAAAAGGATGTTGCAAAACATATACTCACTAGATATATTCGTTCCAAGAGCACCCATGAATTATCTTCTCAAAACACTTTCATTTATTTTAAACTCAGCTTAATACATTACCCTTAAAACAATTTAAGGTAAACCCCACTGAACTGCTGTCTCCCGCAAATACTGAATGTAAAAAAACCCTGTATATACTGTGCTGTAATTCATGCAAGCGTGTCATTTTCTTCGGTATAAGCAGGTAAATACAATTTAATTTAATTTAAGAAGAACAAAACAAAAAACAGGAGAACACTCAGCGAGACACTCGAGTTAGCTCCACATGGGAATCTGTTCTGATGCAGGAATGCTGGACTGCAGATGCGTCACAGAGCAGCAGCCAATCAGCAGCAAGGAGAAATGAATAACGCTCTCGGATTGGCTACTTTCAAACCTACCCCCTCTGAGTACAGGGGTGTTTCACCATCCCAGGGGTGTTCTCTCTTCAAAAAATATATACAGTAATCCCTCGCTTTTTCGCGAGGGTTACGTTCCAAGGGCACCCGTGTATAGTTTTGGCCTAAAATGCCTATTTTTATAGTGTAACCTCAACATATGCCCCCAAACATGCTCCCAGAAGACTTTAATTTCATTTTAAACTGAGTTTAATGCATTAAACCCGTATTCACCTCTTTTCAAGGTAAACCCATCTTTTAATTTAAATTCCCCACCGACATATGCAACTTGGAAAGTTGCATGACAAAAGTATTGGAACACCCGGTTTTCGAAAAATAAAACCTGATCTCGGGCTAAAAATCCAAATCACGGCTCGTGGGAAAGGTCTCCTGGAGATCTACTGAACTGTGGAGTTTGAAGCGTCTGAGTGCTTTCCCCGCCGAGATATGCAACTCAGAAGGTCGCAGGACAAAAGTATTTGGACACCGCGGCGAGGTGAACGGGTCCCCTTGTGTGAAAAAATCCAGAAAAAATAAATTTATTGCAACAAAAAAGCAAAAAAAGGTGGCGGATATTTGCAGTTTCCGCATTATTGTGGGGATTTCCTCATAAAACGACGAGTTCGGTTCTGCATGTGACTGAATCATGACTCCTGATCCGCGTAAAACTGGGGGATTACTGTACAGATATATTTTATGTGGAAATGTAGTTGAATTTACATTATTTATGTTACAAAATTAGTCAATGATATTTTTTTATATCCTATTAGTTGAGTTTGAAGTAAAAATTAGCGAACGACTGAAGACGCAAATTCTGAACCGCGATTCTGCAGGTGTTTACTGTACATGGACACACATTCTGAAGAGATATTGTAGCTACACCACTGCTAATGGATGGGTATGCAGCATACAGTCATATATGTATATTCCTCAACATCCTTACCTGGTTTAGATGCACACAGGCATCCACTGCTGCTTTAGGCTGGTTACACCTTAGATAGGCACTTACAGCCTGTTCACACATCCCAACAGTCACAAACATCTGTCCAATGTCCTAAACACACACACACAAACAAAAAATTTAGTAGAGTTGAACAATAAGCATCTGATCTGGTTTATAACTTTCCAGATGTAAATTGATCACCCCGGTTAAAAACAACAGGTAAATCCGATAAAACATATCTATAGAAAAGAATGCTTCAAGGAAAATGAAAGAGGGATCACACCGGTAGCAGCTTGTGGTTCTCTGGTAGAGAGCCTGCGATTTTCTCCAGCCCCTCATAGTCTTCCAACATGTAGTAACACTCCGCCAATCTCTCCTGGTTCCGACCCTGCAGGTAGTACTGCACTGCATTCAGCCTAAACAACACAAGAACATAACACAAAGTAACATTTATAACTGACATTCTTGCAGACTCTCCTGATTAGGCCTCTGCAGTTAGTTATGGCCTGTATTCAGTTGTCTCTTACTGTACCATTTCTGTCTGTCTGCAAAGTAATCTCCAATGGCATTGTAGGCCTGTTCTTGTAAAGCATCATCGCAGTCTCCTGACCCAGTCCTCAAAAGCTGGAGCACCCGGAACCAGTCACCCAGCTTTATCCTCAGACTGATCGCCAGGTCCCTGGACAGAAAACAAAAAGACGATAAGCTGTAAGAAACTACAAGCAGAGCAGTTCAAAGCCATTTCTGCCAGGCCTCGGGGTGCTGTGGGGAGTGTCCAGTTGTACCTGCGGTCCATGTCCAGGTACATCCTCTCAGCCTCCTCAAAGCGGCTAAAGTAGGCCGCCACCTCCGCCTGCTTCATGGCTTCACTCTGCAGGTTCCCCAGCCTCTTCACAAACTCAATACCCTGATAATCCTTGCAGCGCACAAACGCCTGCTCAGCCATCTTCAGCTCCAGCTTCTGCAGTGCGGCCTCTGCTAGCAGACGCCTGCACAAAGAAAGAAAGCAGCATTTTATTAATGTACATTAAAATAAATAGAAATAGCAAATATCACTAACATTAAGCAGTTGTTCATATTAATAAACACTGACAGCCAGATCCACTAATGAACACTCATCCATAAGCATAAATGCAGTAAAACTTATGTTATAATATAATGTTTTCTTATAGTTCATACCTTTTGAGGTAAGCAGGTTTCAGATTTCTGGACTGAACACCTAGGTGTTAATAAATGAATCCCATTCATTTAATAAAGTATTGATAAGACAAGCCAGGGACTGGATAAACACTACAAATAAAACTGAGCTTCTGAAGGTTGTTGGGATTGGCTCAAGGAATAAGCTGACATACAGTTAGAGGCAACACTGAATAGGGCTGCCTTAATGTAAAACTGCAGAACAACAAAAAATGCCTGAAAAATAATTTCAACAAAAGATAATGTATTAAAGTAAAAATGATGAGAAAATCTATTCTAAGATTCTAAGATATTTCTGGGTGACTACTCAAATTTAAGCAGTGTTTCCACTGAAGACATGATCAGGTGGTCTACTCATCAGAGGCTTATGCATAAATGTCTATTTATCTTGCTTCACTCAGACAAACAGTTTTTTAAAATATAATTTTCTCATTACTTTAAAAAAAATAAACTATATAACTCTAGTATACATTCTTTAAAATTTCCAACTGTATTTGTATTTGTATCTGTATTTCTACTTTATGACCAGTACAAGAATCTGTGGCATGTGAACACAAAAGAGCACTGACAAACTGTTTTACTGCACAGTGTTGACCTGAGTATGGTTGCTTTGTTAGACATCTCTATTGCCTCAGAGTGAGCTTCCCAGGGACACAATGGTTTGCAGAAAACACGTGGTTAAAGGCATACGACGAGCTGAAAAGAGCCGAATGTGTTCGTGAACAGATGGAAATTCACACACAGTTGGGAGTGACCTCTGAACTCAGAGTGAACTCTAGATTATTAAATCCTGCATAAAGTAACTATTTATCCATCTATCTATCTACAAAACATTGTTGTGTTGAATCTCTCCGCTTCACACATAAAGTCCACCCTTAATAACTGACGTTGAGTAAAGATTTGAATCTTTTGGTTGGTCGGGTCAGGTTGTACATGGACTACTTTCTTTTTCTTTTTTTTGTCAGAATTGTCTGAAATTCCTCTGTGCGCTGTGAGAAGTGTTGAGAAGCCCCAGAGCTATGCAGCGCGGAAATTCTCAATAGCCTCCGATACTCTCAAACACACTCGCACACCACTCACACATCCCCAACACACAAGTTTTCATCTCTCTCTCACTCTCTACAGGCGCCAGGGCCAGACAGATGCAGCAGAATGATTTATTCCTTTTCACTTCGCCTCATTAATTAACCATGAACTGCAGAGACCATCCTTTCATTTAATTAATTTCTGATCAAAGATGGCCAAGTACAAGGTATTCATTTTTCAGCAGTTACAAAAAGCGGAATATGTATGTTTAACTGAAAATTACTTCTTATTCTAGTAAACACCCCCAAAAGTTAGTCTTAGAAGTTGGCTTTTCTGCTTCTTCTTGTCTGAATTGTCTTCTTCTGCAAATTATAATGGTACACTCATCAGCCCATAAAACCTTGATCTCAGATGTCTAGTTTAGGTGTTCTAGTGCAGATCTTCATCTATTCTCAGTAAAAGCTTCTGGAACAGCTACAGATCCACAAATGGATGAATCTGATCTAATCTTTAGTCATTTAGATGTGCATGATAAAATCTGTGGCAGCTGAGGTGCATGTGTGTGGCTGCCTGTTTGAACAGGAACGTCAGTGAGAGATCTGAATACAGCTTTTTTTTTGGGAGGACACAGGTGTAACTGCTCGGGTTTAGAAATGGAAAGATGGACGAGGGAATGAAAATTAGATGTGATATCCAGAGTGTTGGGGTCATTTTCTGTTGAATGTTTTCTGCTTTTTCCATGACAGTGAAAAATGAATAACTGTACAGTACAGTGCAGAACTTGGCCATTATGTATGGAAAAGAGTTTAAAATAAAATCCTTTAATAGAGAACCTGTGAACAACAACCAGTAACTGCATGAACTGCCTCAATGCAGTGTATCTGACTGAATGTTGGTCCAGTATGACAATTTTATTATGCACTTTTTTCTGCACAGTACTGTGCAAAGGCCTTAAGCCATTTCCTCATATTATGCCTCCAAAAAGCCAGGCTTTCTTGTATTTTTAATGTAGCCTTGAAGAACAGTTATCCAGGTTTTCCTGAATGATATTCAAAGGCTCTGATTTTCATTGCGGTCCCTGAACCTGTCCAGTTTCAGAGGAATGCTATTTGTTTGTTAGGACACACAGTAACCTACATATGAATCATTTCAGGGCAACAAAGCCATTTAACTTAAGCCAGTGAAGAAACAGGTGCAGATAATTCCAGATAACCAGGACGGTGACTGATGGTGCTGAATGCTGAGTAGTTAGGACATCTCTATCTAGGCACCTTGTATCTTCAGGAATTTGCAGCCTATCACAGTAAAACATTGTTCCCATTTCTTTCATTTAATTTACTTAATATGATAAAGATAAAACACTCTGATAGGCAACAACAGTGTTGTTGTTGTATAAAGAAATAAGGGCTGGCTTAAGACTTTCCTCAAGAATTTTCCACCCTCTGTTGAAATTCAACTATCATTAAGGTACACTTCTGGCATAGCACTCACACTTGATGGAGCATCTTCCTTTTGAGTTTTCTATGAAGTACTCAGCTTTCAGTGCCTCAAACCATAAACCAGCTTGGATTTTCCAGTGCCTCACGTCACAGAAACAAAAAACAAACGTCACAGGAATCGTAAACCCACTCAAACGTTCTAGCATCTCACGTCACTGAGAGAAGAGTAAACAAACAGTGACATGTGCACTACAGCTCCGAACTCTACACACAGACACAGATGCTTAAACACACGTGTTAACATGCACACCCAGATGCACAGCCAGTGTGTGGGAAACTTTCCTGGATGGGACAGCATGAATTCTTTTAACAGTATTTCAACAGTTACACATATCCATACTCACACACATCAGGGTTTTCTTGTGATAATTGCACACTTGACAAAATTAAAGATGGTGTTTCTAAAAATTTCCTGAAAAGCTACATTGTGAATGCATACTAGTAAAATGCACCAGTAGCGTTATCCAGAAAGAGTAAAAAAAACTTGATACTTTCAATACAGCTGAAAAATACAAGTACTAAATATCACAACATTTTCATAAGCTTTTATTAACAAAGTTAATGTACTCTGAAGCACCCATCAAATGACACTGACTGTAGTGAACAGGTTCCACCCTTGATAGATATCTCCATATGTCACTTGATGCTATCAAGCTGAGAGAATGAAGGCTAGGATGTTCTTTGAGGCACCACATCAATTTGCCACTAATACAACATCAGTGAAAACCTCAACATGCTTGAACAGCACAGGGAAACATTAACAGCTATTTCTATTACCTCAGAGACATCCACATTGGCTTGCATGACTTTGCAATTTGGGGAAAGGGAGTCATTGTACCCACGTACAGCAAGGCTATGGATGTCTGTGGCAATGCCAGGGGTGAAAATTGTTATCACAACCACTAAAACCTATAATCAATATTGCTGTGTAACACCATAACAGGTAGTGATAAACTGCACTACCTCAAGTGTCATTGTCCACTGAAAGACACTGATTGCACTGTGTATTGTGTAATGTGTTGTTTGCCCACTTTACCAGAGGCGAGGGTGAGGGTTGTCTTCGATGAACTGTGACGCATCTTCTATTCCTACTTTCTCTATCAGTGCTCTGCTGTCTCTCAGAGAACGGATCTCAAAGTTCATCAGGTAATCTTTGTTCGGCCGCTCTGGATCCTGAAACGGTTCAGATTTCAATTCAGTTTCTGATTTCTAAATAGCTGGCAATATTAAATTCTGATTTTTCATGACCTATAAGTGGTGATGGAGTTTAAGTCAGCTGTATTTCTTCACAATAAATAAAATGAAAAACTATACGGTAGATTCCCCGTTACTCTTAACTGCTTTAAAAAAACATTACAGGTATAACAAGCAAATACCTTCACAATCTCATCCAAAAGAACAGACTTAATTTCCAGATCTTCAAAGTTACAGATGAACCCAGATGTTTGAATTGGCTCCTACATTACAAGTATGGACAAAAAACATGAAAAAAGTATTAATATACACAATAACTATGCAATTTAAGAGTACCTACATGGTATTTGAATGTAAGAAATGAATAAAAATAATAGGTCTCCTTTTAGACAGATGTCCTTTTTAGACAGACTTTCTTTTTAATAAAAGTAGTGTATGAGAACCAGAAAGGCAGACAAACATGCTGCTATTTCTTCCAGACAGTGTGTAATGTCTGTATTCTACGTCTACGTGGTAGGTGGTCTAGGCCATATTCAGCAACATGGTTCACTTAACAAGCCCTCTGTGGGCTTATTTTAAAGGACCAGCTGTAACCCCATCCTTAATACATCATCATAACAGAACAGTTTGGTTAAAAACTATTCTATTGTATGTTCTAATGTGATTGATAACTGCTTTATTCTAGACTGTTGCTTTATGCTTGTGGTTGAAGAATATTTTAAAAATTGTCTTGCACAACCTCAAATGTTTCTATTGCTCAAAGAGAAACCATATAAACAAAAAAAAACACAAACAAAGAGAAAAGTGTGGATCATTAAGAATCTGAAAAAATAATCTTTCATTAACAGTACATGTTCTTTCTCTCTTACCTCAGGGTCAAGATTTCTGAAGACGTACATCCTGGTCTTTTCCATCATGGCAAACAGGTCTGGATTGTCATTGGCCCACTTCATATCCCACACATCTTTGCGCTCAAATTTGGAGGGGTCTCCAACTGAAGCCCCTCCCTCTGTGTCCCCAGAGGATCCTCGTGACTCTATGTCAAAAAACGTCAACACTCCAGTCATATCTATAATAGCCAGGCGACTGTGGAGAAGGAACACACACTTTCATGATATGACCATCTGGAAATCTATATACAGAAAAAAGTATATACAGATTTACACAGAACACACAAAACAACACATTAACAAAAAAAACCCACATCTATCATAATTAACATCTTTGACTGTGTTTATTAATTGTTGTAGCTCTATTCATCCCCTTGGATAAACCACCATTCATCCCCTTGCATAAACTGCTAGATACTTTACAGTAGTTCTTTAATGCTGAGAGCATAAACACCTGGAGTTGCAGTTGAGCGAGAGCTGGTAAGCTCTGTAGGCCAGAGAAAACTTTTGCAGGAGGGTAATGCTGGGCAAGCTGTACTTCTGCAGGATCCCAGACTCACGACCCTGTAGAACACAGCATTATTGAACATAAGGGAACTACTGAATTAAATGCAGAAAAACACACATTTACTCAAGAATAATAACTGAATGATAAGTTTGAAGATTTAGGGTGTAAAAGGTAAGCCATTATCCTATAAACAGCAATAAGGGTAAAATCCAGTAACAGGAGATAAACCTACGTACCACTATAAGGGTTTTGTCTGATGCTGTGATGCAACAAATAGGATCCCTGGTTGCCTAAAGAAAATAGAGGCACAATATGGAATATGTACACACAGAGCTATGAAAGAAACACCAACACCACACACACACACACACACCTAATTTACAGCAGAGCAGGGCTGCAATGTTTGTCAGTATGGTCAATGAAAAGACACAACAACAATGTGATAGCTACTCTGTCATTCTGATAGAACGTAATACACTACAGGAAGTGTAGGGGATGGTTTGGCCTTCCCAATTAAAGAAGAAATTGTTTGTGATGCTAATGCTGTGATTCAGCTACATACAGTATCAATGGTGATCTAATTTCATATAGAGTATAGAATTGTACAGAGAATTTTGTTTCTGTATACGGAAAGAAGCTTGGTGAGCTGATGTTGTGAAGTGTGTGTCCCGTACAAAGTGTTTTATGGGTTTTTCCTGCTAATCTTTTAACAAGGAGATGAAACAGTCACAGGTGTTTATGGGTGTGTGTGTCCTTCTCACTAACATATGAGTGATTCTGGCAATGAGAGTGTGTGAAGGACCCTCACTGTGAATGCTTTGGCAAAGTCTAGTGTCCCATTGGTGGTTCCACTCGGACTGTCGTCAATGTGGTAAACTCTGCCAGAGAAGGTACAGGAAGAAAGAGAGAGAGAGAGAGTTAGCTATTATATTTGTGCTTTGCTGCAGTGCATAAAAATCCAATCCTGGCAGTACACTGGGTCCTTCCCTGCTTTCTGAATCTTCACACACAACTATGAATGGAACACCACAAGCCACATCCTAAATGACGACAGCTTGCATCTCCATGGCATCCTTTCACATAGCTGGACTAGTTCTCCTCAATGCTACACTGTTAAAAGTTCTACATGACCTTTGACCTTTGCCTCTGACCTTTCACGGCCCTCTTTCCTGGTCTTGGCAACCTGGTTGATCTCCAGAGCGGTGAGTTTTTTGGCCACGCGGTACTGCCAGGCATAAAAGCCCTCCTTAGATGCAGCAATCACATGAGTCTTTGTCATAGTTACAAACAGAGGGTCTGCAAAAGAAATATGTGTGTCAATGAAATATATATTACTCATGTGAAAAATAATACATTTTGGTCACACTGCATTCTGATAAGTTTTTTTTATATATATGGACATGCTTATGTTTCCTGACATTGTGCGATGCAGTAGTATCCAATAACCTGAACAATAGGACTACAGTATCAGAAACAACATCCAGTTTTGAGATTACTGAACAATTTGACATGGTTCAAGGAGATTATGAGATGATTTTGGCAAGCAGTTAACATCATGCTAATTGATGGGGTGTACGTTTCCATTACTTGTTAGTAACATTGAACTTTTATCCCATACACAAACCTAATAAAGAAAATTTCAGAACCACACTTGTGACATTTGGGATAAAATGTGCAAATTGATGAACTACTGCTTAGCACCTAGTACATAACCATTATGCTATATTAATTATGACTTTCTGGGAATGTTATTGGACAGATGAATGGAACAGTGTATAAGAAGTGGCCAGACACTAAGGCTGAAGAACATATAGAAATGTCTTGTTAAGCTAAACACTAATGAAGGAATGGGAGGGCAAAGCTGAGAAACAGAATATCAGAGTCACTAGACAGTCAAGTATGACTCCATTCAGTAGCGGGGAACCCTCAGACACAAAGCATAAATCAACCTCATTCTTACAAGAAAGTCGTTGTCTGACAAGCAAATACAACCTCCCCCTGTGGATAGAACATATCCTTCTGCTATCTGCACTGACCCACTGCAGCAACAGCTACTCCTGAGCGAAACTCCACCAACGGCCCTTCCCACAGATGTGGACTGAGGGCAGGGAGAGGAATTTAGCAGGACGCCTGTGAGTGATCAGTGTGAACTCAGCGAGAGACAGGGGAGAGGATGGGAATGCTGTCTCAAGAGACCACTTTCAGATCCACAAGGTTTAAGGCATCAAAGAACAGGCAGAGTCATTTGTGTAGTGGCGCTAGTCTGCATATTAGAGTTTTTCTGCTATAACACATGAAGTTCATCTCAGGAATGAATGATAATTCATTAGTTGCATCAGGTGTGCTGGGAGCAGAGGAAACTCTAAAATGTGCCTGGCAAGACCAGGATACAGTACTGAGCTGCATTCAATTACATAGATTCCTAAGCGAGAACAGTGTTCATGGCTTTACACTGTCCATCTACATGAAAAAGAGAATATGATCAGACCAGGCCACATCCTTCTATTGCTCCATGGTCCAGTTCTGATGCTCACACGCCCTGACCTTTGGCCATGGACAGAGGTCTGAATGGGCACGCTGACCAGTCAGTGGTTACACTGCTCCAGTTGAGATGCACTGTGTGTTCTAGAGTAGCCCTTCTGGGGGATCAGACCAGACAGGTTATCCCCATACATATCAGTGAACCTTGGGCACCCATGACCCGTTCACTGGTTTACAAGATATCCTTCCTTGGACCACTTTTGGTAAAGACAAAGGAGGCGTTTAGCTGATGCTCTTATCCAGAGCGACTTACAATCATTTGTTATAGGTACAGTTCCATTGAAGCAACTGAGGGTTAAGTGTTTTGCTGAAGGACACAATGGTAGAACGTGGGGTTAGAACCTGTGAAGTTGTGGTCATCGGATTCACAGGCAAGTGTTTTACCCACTAGGCCACTACCACTCTTTTGGTAAGTATTAACACCTGAATGCTGGGAACAACCCACACAACCTGCCATTTTGGAGATGCTCTGATCTGGTTATTTTGTCAAGACAATTTGGCCTTTGTCAAAGTCACTCAGATCCTTACACTTGCCCCTATTTCCTGCTTCCAGCACATCAACTTCAAGAACTGACTGTTTCCATGTTGCCTGTTATTTCTCACCCCTTGACAGGTACAATTGCGATAGTCAGTGTTATTTACTTTGCCTGTCAGAGATTTTAATGTTGTGGCTGATCAATGTATTTTCCCAGCACATTGAGTGTGGGATAAGTAAACTGCAGTTCATTAAATAAATACCTTCATTTACAACACCCTACATTGTCATAATCAAACATGAGGCAGCACGAACTCTTCAAAAGACATACTGATCGATGAATAAACTTTCTTGTCACCTGCAAAAATGATAAACCGTGGTTGACAATACAGTCTGGATTTCCCTCTCTATGGTTTGGAATATCCCTTCACCCAATGTCTGAACACCCTGTGTAGCCCACTGGGATGTAAATTTCATGTAGTAGAAAGTCATGCCAGAGACAGTTTCGCATACCAATGTCAATGTATTTGGAATCCAGAGGAGTCCCAATGGAGTTACACAGCACCAACACATACTGCAGAAATAAAGACGTACATAGCATGTTAGCTTAATGTTTCTTAATGTTACCATAGACCTATCTCAGATACATGACTCTTTATACAGCATCTCAGCTGCTGCTAATACCTTTTTCACCCTGCCCTGGTCCTGCTTATGGTTTTTACAGTCTTGGATTTGATCCTTGGATTTAGGTTTTTCATTGAGCTCCCACAGCGCCTCATCTAGATCCTGCAGTAAAATGATTCAGTCTGACCCTTACAAACACCTGACCGTACCTCATCATCACTTATGTATACAAAATGCTTAAACCAGAGGTTTTAAGCTTCCTGACCTTGTTCTTCAGGACCTCTGAGCCCCTGTTCTTGTATCCTGTGAAGTTTAAACTGTATATCACTCCCTGTAGCAAAAATATTTCATTTCAGATTTTACATCTGGTTTAATTTGGTACATGAACTAATGTCACTTGCTCTTTGCATGATACCTCGCAGTCCTTCCTACAATAGTCCCATTTGAATGCTGGGTTAGATTTCTCTTCCTGTCTCACAAGGGTTTGAAATGACTCAAATGAATGTTCAACAAATAATAATTATTACTCATAATCACAGTAAACAGTTCTTACAACAAACCACGCTCTTCATTAACAACAGCACAGTCTGATTATTCCATAAACTGCACAATGGTTTAAAATATTAAGACATAATTCAACTGATATTTATTTTATTGAATAGTTTCACAGCACTTTGGAACATGGTTTAGTCAGTCAGATTTTAAAATCACAGCTATTCGTTTTATGGTAGTAGTGTGTGTGTGTATTATGATTGCTTAAGGAAGAGAAACGCAAAACTGGAATCTGAAAGGTTCATTCTTACCGTTGCTGCTCCAGCCTCTGGGTCTGCATCCTCCTGTTAGTGAAATTCAATATAAATGTGGAGAAACAGGAGAAGAGCTTACTGATTACACCATTATACAAAAACATAAACATTAATTTAAAAATAACTCTGCTTTATATTCATCAGGCATCATATGCTTGTTAATCTGTGATTATTTTTCTTATGATCACCATGATCATCAATAAGTGATAGTATCTCAGTACGTGGATGGGTGTACTCTCAAAACAAATGTTAATACAACAAATAATTGGACAGAAATATAATGTTTCACTTTTAACACTTGTTTAACAGAATGTGAGATAATTATCAGGAATAACAATGTGAGTAAATTATCATTTCTGAGGGTGTGTACAACCTTTTAGATTCTGTTTTGTACTCCATTGTATCTGGCAGAGCATCAGCCGATGAGACATTTACCTGTGGAAGGGAGTCATCAGCTTTGGTAGCCAAGATGCAGAAATCTCCACAGGTGTTGACCGACATCAGGCTTTTCACATACTTCACAAACTTCTCATTGTTCTTTGTGTCCCAAAAGACAACACTATACTCCATCCTGTCTGGTCGTGTATATGCATACACCACTGTGTTTGAACAGTAACCCCACTACAAACACAGAAAGGGACAGAAAGAGAGAGAGAGACATTTAAGTCATTTAATCCTGCATGCAGCTGGCACAACACTAGCAATGTTTTTTACACAATGTATTTCCATGTAATTAAAATCACATATTTACTTGACTGAATTAGATTAGTATTCTAATGAATTACAGAATCGGCAGAAGTACACCGTAAAGGCTTGAATTAATTTTGGCTGTTACTGATGTCATTCAATTGTAAACTGTAGCTCACAGTGTCTGACAAGTATAAGTATTTCCCCACCTTAATCCAAATGTAGCCAGTTATGTTTGGTGTACGTTGCTACTTTTGTACTGGTGAGGATAATGTAGACTTAAATATATACTGTATGCCCAAAAGTCTGTACATACTTGTTTACCCAGCATTTCTTCAGTAATCAAGGGTATTAATGGTGTAGTTTGTCCCCTCTTTGCTGCAGTAACAGTCTACTTATCTAGGAAGGATTTACACTAGATGTTGGAACATTGCTGTGAGGATTTAATGGCAATCACCAAAAAAAAAGCATTAGCGTGGTAAGGTATTAATGTGGGACAATTCATTCTGGATCCCAAACACCACTCCAACTCATCCCAATGCTACTTAGCCCTACCCTGGGGGGCTTCAAGCCCCTTTAGAAGATGCTTGGCATCTAGCATGGTGATCTTGGAGCTGCTCCAGTGTTCCCTATTCTATTTGCAGTGTTTTTCTTTTTTGTACTTTGGAACAGTGGCAAACCAAACTAACTGTGGGGTAAATACACAAACATTACATCCTGTTTGGCGTTATGCTTGTTCAGATATTCTTGTTTTTCACATGCTCCAACTCTAACAGACACTTTAGGACTCCATCCTAATATCTTCAGTTTAATTTCTTTTCTTAAGTGATTTTATTCAATTAATCAACAATATTACAATGAAATACAGTGATATTATCAGTTGTGACAGCCCTAAACTGGACTAAAACGAGGAAATTCCTTCATTCATGTAGGTTATGGATGTTTGTACGTTTGTACCAAAAGCAAGATGTAAAGCATACCAACTAACAATTTCTCTGTTCCTGCTGTTTTCATATTCTTGGTGTAAAAGCTGAGTGGATTCTACACCAGGGAACTTTGCTAATGTACTCGGCATTAGTGAGATAAAGACCTTATCATACTTCCTTTTCGCTACGACTCAATCTGCTTATGAGAATTGCCACACACCCAGAGCTACTGGTACTGCAAGCATCAGAAACAAAATCTAGTATACATACAGTTGCACTGCACAGCTCTTTCATTCATTCAGAAAGAGTAAGTTCACAGCGACTGAAACCACATCAGCACAGTGATTGCAGGCATGACCAAATTAAGTAACAGTACTTGAGAGGGGGTGCACTGTGAGGGAAAATCATAACGCCTGTGATTTGGTAGCAGTAGAGCATCCCCACCACACCATTTCAAATGCTTTGATGCTATTGATTTTATACTGCACAGGCAATGTAGATACAGAAAGAAGTTAAGCAAGCATTTGTTCAAATATTTGTTTTTAAATAACCAGCTTCTACCACCAACAATAAAGTTCCAGGAGCCCCAGCAAACTGACCCTTGCTATTGCTTAGCAACTGGTGATGAACAGAATGACACAGGTTAAAAATCTGTGCTGTTATCAGTTATAACACAGAATAATACAATATAGAACGCTTTTCAACCAACCATATTGTGTGGTCATGACTAACTACTGTAGAATAAATGTCTGGAGGCATTTTGGTAGTGCAGCTTACAAAAAACACAGTTAGCGGACATGTGTTCTCACATCTGGCTCCGTGAGACTAGTCCTGTAGAGGGGCTCCTAGATATTACCTTGTAATCAGGTCTGATGTTGGCGAAGTAAATGAAGGAATCTACAGCAAGGCCAATCCTCAATCCTCCACCTTCCCACGATACAGCGGTGATCTGCTTACCAGGAACCTTCAACGTGCGGAGGTGCTGGACAAAGAAAAACATTTCACATGCTCACTGGTGCAACATAAGGCTAATTACGTTTCTGTTTGTGTATGTGTGTGTGTGTGTGTGTGTTCACATGCATTGCAAATAAAGTACAGGTGTGATGTAGTTTCAAGAACTCAATCACACATTGTCTTATTTTTTACTGAGAATGCAACACAAAACCACAAAGGCGTTGAGGACAAAAGCATCTGATACTGCTTTTCACTTTAAGGCAAATCACCACAAAAAGAAAATTTGTACAATGCGTGTTATTGTTCTATTAGTCAACAGATTAATTACAATCATTAATCACAAGCTGATAAGGTACACATCACCTATTATGCTTCAAAGGATAAACTAATGCTAAACTGTGTCTTTGCTTTTTATTCAAAATAAATATTTTCTCATTAGGATACTCATCCTAATAAATATGAACGTAATTAAAAATGCATGTTAGAAAAAAATAAAAATGGTTAAAATATCAAATGTAATAATATATATTTTACATATGAAAGTGCAGAATGTATTAATGCATAATACAAAAATTATTCAGTCATGGTTATTTGAACAACACAATATGGACAAATAAGCGGCAATGCGATTAAACTGCTTCATGTACTGATTTGTATTGCCTTTCACAATGGTAAAGGGCCCATATCATTACTTTCATGCTTAAAGTGTGTAAATATTGTTACAAATGGTACATTTACATTTACTCCCCCAATCTACACAGTGAATATATATGGAAACTAAGATACAAAACAGCCTATGTTACAATTTTTGGGATATCTCCGTATTCTAGCTACAGCGGTTTAGCCCCGCCCATTCTTGCAGCAATTTGCCAACACGTTCACTGGTTAATTTTATCAGATTACATGAAGACCTCGATTTATAAGAACACCCAGTAACTCACCCGGAGCTGTGATTGATCATCCTGTGATTGGTTAAAGGCTCATTTGCATATTGCAGCCTTCTGCAATATCAGTATTGCAGATACTGATTTCATAATAATGATTAGCAGATAATAAATCGTGCAACCCTAGTAACCCTAGTATCTACAGTATACTTGATAGACCATATAATAATAATGTCCCTTTATATATCCCCCACTCCTCAATTCAATTCAAACTTCAGTATTTTCGGCCATTTGAACCAACCAAAATTTCTACTTAGATTTGTATGTAGTTCTCACCTCTCCAAAAGGTGTGTAGAAATTTAAAACATTTAGATCTTTATCGCCTCCTGAGCTCCTGAGAGATCCTGCTATGGCAAGTACACTCCCACAGTGATTCCACTGGATACTGGCAACATTCATACCAGTCTCGATTATCACTGGATCTGCGCTCACACACAAAGAAGGAAATGATACAGATATCTTTACCTAACAAAACTGAAAATACTCATTTTCCTGTTTTCTGATAGTATCATTTTCAAACTTAAAAGTCAGAATTACAGCTTCAAAATTATTTTACATAAAATCATTCAATGTGAATTCTTGTATTTGGCTGTATTTAACAGTGTATTTTAATGTTAATGTTATATTTTATTATTTTGTGACCTTCTGTCAAGGAAGAACACTATATAAATAGCACTGTTATTATCAACTAAAAATTAGTCATATTCTCTTACAAAACCATTGCTTTATTAAAAAGAGAAAAGATATTTAATTCTGTTTTTCTATTTGTGCATCTGTCTATTGACACTATCCTATGTCACTGTACTTACTGTCATCATTCTCGTAGCGCATGATTTGGCAGCGGCCATTGTCATAGCAGATAGCAAGGCATGGGCAGTCTGGCTCAACGTAACCCTCTGCACCGGCGTACCAGTGGATCCCTGCAATGCTGAGTGGGCTGGTCACATTTATCAGACAATGCAATGTCATCTTCATCTAAAAGACATGAATTAAGGTAAAACATTTCCAAAAGAAGTCTTAAAGTCATTCTAAAATCAACAAACCTCTAGAGACCACACAGCCCAGTAGAGGTCTTCAAACGCAGATCATGCAATCTAGTTTCCCGTCAATTTTCCAGTCACAAAAAGGTACGACACTAAGTGGCAATTTGGTTCAATCGACATTTCAGTTAAATATGAGTTATTACAATACAGGACCAGATTCTGGATTCAAGGTCCAGATTTGAAGATCTCTGCAGAACAATATAGCCTAAACGTGTGCAACCAAGAGGAGAAAGAAAGAGAGGAATGCCATATGTACTCACAATGAAGTTGCCCTGATTGTCGTAAATGTGGATCTCTCCATTAGCCATTCCAAAGAGTAGGATCTTACTGTCTGGAGACCAGGCCACATGAGCCAACTGGATTCCCTTCAGCTCCTTCCCCCAGATCCTGTTCCCTACAGCACCAGGAGACAGACAGATCGTGAACAGACTGAAATGGCTGATCCAGAATCAGTTATTCAAGGATTACGTCATATTTTAATTGCTGTATTAAATTAATGTTGATAGATAAAAGCCAGGGTTAAATATCCGACACTATCTTAAAGTTTGAGTCAGCTTGTCTAATAGTAGAAAAAATTATCATCATTTGTATTTAACGGAGGACAGGACTCTAAATATCAAGAGAAATATGGAATTATTCTTTTCTTTGGCAATGCTTTACAATTACCCATCAAGAAAACAATCAATCAATTTAAAACTTTTAGGTAATATAGGTTTTATTATATGTACTATTTTGTTTAACTTTTTAACTTAACTATTTTACTGTTTTTCAACCTTCTTACAACAAACAGCATGTATAATTTTTATTACTTTATTATATAGCTCTTTGAGTTGCTACTAAGATACTTTAAGCTGCTAAAAAGAGCTAAAGCTGCTAAAAGGTGTTCTATAAAAGCATTATTACTCTTGATATAAGAGCCATAGATCCCCATGGTAAACTCACCGTCCACTGATCCCACAATAACAGCACCATCTTCATACACAATGCAGATCTTCTCACCATCTGCATTCCAGCTCATACTTCTCACCACTGATTTATTCCTGTTATTAATCATCTCCTCGTACCAGGAGCCTTTTCAGCATACAGTACAAAATAACAAAAAAGACCAGTTAACCTTATAATCCTGACATAACACCCGCTGACAAATTTATATTTTATATATATATATAAATATATATATATTATATGCACACCCACCCTTGTAGAGCATCCAGACGATGATGAGGCCATTCTGGTCACTGGTGGTCAGTTTTTGGTACTGTTCGTTCCATGTTACTACCTGCACGGCACCTACAATGCAGAAAAAAGCATTCAAAGACAAATTATTAGGAATGAAGTCAATATATAAGTGCAAAGTATATCACCTGCATTTCTTCTGAAATTACTTCATCCATTTTGCATTAAAACCCACAACTGTAATCTTTTTTTATATATGTTTGTACATGGAGATTATACAAACTGTGTGGGTTACAACTGAACACCCCTGTCAGCAATACTGGATACTTTTTGGACATGTAGTGCATCCGTGGTTTCGTCTTACCACTGTGTCCTTCTAGGGTCTGGTTCATGGACAGGTTACTGGGAGCAGCAAGACCTTTCAGTTTTGCATCATCTGGAATGTGAAAATTGAAAGAAGTCAGCTCTGATTATTCAAACTTGATTAATATTGTTACTGTTAACTGTGTTAATGTTAATTGTCTGCAGTAGGTCCTTTTCATTTGTTTAAATGTGAAAAAGGAGTAGGAAAACAGATTTCACTCTGTACTACCTCATTCCTGCTGCTATTGTGTTCATGGATATTATTTCAGATTTAGACTTACTAAGCCGGCAGGTGCTTTTCCCTAAAGCAGCATGCAGAATAACTTTTTCCTTATCATTTAACAGTTCAGTCAAAAAGAAAGAACTTTAAGACCTTTACCTTTTTACTGAGATAAATAAAGCCTGCTACTATTAGCTGTGTAAGCTCTGCATTAGTTTTTTTTTATCTATTGTGCTCAGTGGGCGAGTTCGGATTTAGACCTGGTAAGCCATAGAGGGCTTTTTTCTCACTATGCCTGCAATCACAACATAAATAACATTACATAACAAGCTTTTGCAATTAGTTATTGCAGTACATACACAGATATTAGGGTACAAACCCTTAGCTGCAGAAAACACTTTTTCACCTGTTTGGGTTTCTAACTTCAGGACCTTCAGGAGGCCTTCATCCCCTCCACAGGCAATGAAACCCTGATTTTTGTTCCAGGACACACACTTGAGCCGGATGCTGTTAGGAATGGCAATCTGGAGGCAAAACATGAAAACACCTTGCTGGGTATTTAAGTGTGCAAAGTGTCCATTTGTCACACCACAGCACACAGTGTGAAATTTTCTCTCTGAATTTAACCCATTCACCAAATGAAGCAGCGGGCAGCCAGGAACGCAGTGCCCGGGGGGAGCAGTGTATGAGAAAGGTACCTTGCCCAAGGGTTCTACTGACAGTCCTGGGATTCGAACCCCCACTACCTTCTGATCGCATGCAGCAATTGCCTAACCACCAACTGCCCCGACTAATCAACCAGAAATCATAATGACACTTTTATTTCGTTTAGATTTCGTTAGACAGGGATTTAGGTTTAACTGCTTATCTGTGAGCCAACCGTTAGACACACTAAACTCTACTGACAAGAATTTTATCGGAAGTGCTAAATACTTTGTCTCATTTCAGCCAGTAAGTATGCTAACAGCTAAAGAGACAAAACAGCGTGTATGACAAATATCACGTTATTTCGAGGTTATTCTTAGGTTCAGTCAGAAAGAAATGTCTTTAAGACCGTTGCCTTCTAGAAACACATCGTTTTAAGCAGCTAAAGAGACAAAACACCGTGTTTGATGAATATGTTCAGGTTATTTCTCAGTTATTCTGGGGTTCAGTCAGAAAGAAAGGATTTTAAAACCGTTACCTTCTTACTGAGGTAAATAAACATCGCTGCTGTTAGCTGTTAGCTCTGCTTTAAGAGATAATAGGCGGAAAAAAGAGATTTGACGCCCTTTTGAGACGCATTGAACACCTAATATTCCTCCTTTGCGACGAAAGCTACTTGTAAATTGACCTTAAGCCATTAAAAATTATTTTAAATTTCTGAAATGGCAAAGCCACTCTCAGCTTTGAGTTTCTGCGTTGCCTGGTTTCTAGGCAACCAAAACAGGAAGTGGCGTCTGCTTTGTAGCGGGAAGTGGAAAGTTGAGCACTTCACTCACAACATTTAACGACCCCGTTAAATCAAATATGTCTTTAAAAGAGATAAATACGATGGATACGTCAAAATAAGATACATTATAATACACACATTTGTCAAATGTAATTAAATTATATAAGTCATAATTTAAGTGCTTTATCATTTTGTGACATAAACTATATGGGCAAAAGTATTGGGACACACCTTTAAATTATTGAGTTCAGATGGCCCCTTACTTTCAGTAAATGGCAATCTTAATGCTTTAGCATACCAAGACATGTTGGATAATGCTTCCAGCTTTGTGGAAACAGTTTGGGGAAGAACCTTTTTTATTCCAGTATGACTGTGTTCCAGTGCACAAAGCAAGCTCCATAAAAACATGGTTGGATAAGTTTGGTGTGGAAGAACTTGACTGGCCTCATAAATGCTCTACAGAACGAATGGCCACAAATTCCCCCAGAATACCTTTGTCCATGTCATAGTTTGAAGCTGAAAGTATTTTTTCCTCATGAATATAATATCAATAATTATAATGAAGAGTCACACAATCTGAATTTCAAAAATAAAATCTTGCATCAATCAGTTTCAATTTTTCTTTTACATACGTACATTACTGTCCACTTTCATGCCATTTTACAGATCAAACTTTGTCATTGTCTTTAGCACAGGAATCAAAAATGAATTCAAAAGAGTTTTATTGTCTAGCAGACATTACAAAGTATTCAAAATAGAGGAAATTATACAAGTAGTGAAATATACATATAATATTTTTCCCATTAAGAGAAACCTTCATAAGGTTATATACTTTATTCATCTTTTACAAAATAAAAGACCCAGCACCACATTAACAAATTGCACCAAAATTAGGTCCAAATAGTTATAGGAACACCTTTATTGTAATAACATTAACTATTCTCTAACTCTGGATAGAGATAAAGCTATGCAAGCCAAATACAATAAGCTACTTGATCACTTTGTGTTGATATAATGAACACAGTTTATATTAAACATATATATGTAGGGCAACAAAGGGCCCTCTAATAGTCTTAAGTACAAGAAGATTGACGTGTAGTTAGGAGAAATCCTGTGGGCACATAAGCAGGTTCAAACTGAGCTGGCATCTGTCATCCTCGCAAACTGTGGACTCAACGGAGACGGAACTGCTGAACTCTTCTTGTGATATCGTCCAGTGAAAACAGTCAAGAAAAAAAGCAGGCCACACGTATCTTACATATATATATATATATATATATAGATAGATAGATAGATAGATAGATAGATAGATAGATGTGTGTGTGTGTGTGTGTGTGTGTGTGCGCATATACTCCCTGTTTCCTCCCTGTATGTGACATGATGAGGTGAAACATTTATAACTGGTCATTTCTGATATGAGAGACAGTGTGTCTGTCCGGTCAAAGGATATGTTTGTTGGTTATCTCCTTTATACTGTGGTGGACCTTCTTCTGGAAAGCGATCTGAGCTTCGCACATGCATGCATCCTCTGTCACATCACTGCGTACCTCTGCGTGAAAGAATTTAAAACACTGATTGGTTGTTTGCTTCTACTAAACTCCAAGCAGGTCAGGGGTCTGTCCACCTACATTCTGTTCACAGCCTCAGAGTCAGTAATACTGCACAGTTCAGTATTCTTTCAAAAGCTGTATCAAACAGCCTGGAACTAACAGGCAACAAGGCAAATGTCTATGACCTTTTTGTCACATCTCCACCAACAATGGCAGTGTAAAGGCATTGCACATGCTTCTTCTGAGACATGTGAAACACCACCACATCTTAGCGAACTGCTGCTAATGCAACGTCTTTGGATTCAACATTACAAACATGAAGCAGAGTAGAATGACCAACCGTTGGCTTGCGAGCATGTTTTCTTGTCCGGGTTAAGGACGTATCCCACCCTGCATTTGCAGTAGTAAGAGGCGTTGCTGTTCACGCACTCATGCTCACAGTTGTTTCCGAGGGCACATGCATCCAAACCTATAGACAGTAATCACCACAGCACCACTAGCAGGGTTAGCAAACACAGGGCTAGCCGTTATTCATGCAATCAGATTCATAATTTTACTCAGTGACAGATTTCTAGTGATTACATTTGAGTGAGACAGTTTAAAAGGAGACTGGAATGACTAATGAACTAATGAAATGAAATGTACATGTGATTGAATGGCAAAATAAACAGGGGGATAACAGGGTATTTAGATGGTTCATTAAACTGCATTCACCTAAATGTTTAAATGCACTAAAAGTATTCAAACAGTTCTCTATAGAGTGAAATTAAGCTACTTTAGGTGCATCCTTTATTGACACAGGTGCACATAGCTTAAACAAGCTCCACAGATAAGCACTGACCAATAGAATGGGATACTTTAAGGCTCATGTGCAGCCACACATGAGCCTAAGATCACTTTAGAGTGAGCTGGAGAAGTATTTGTGATACAGAACTGATCATCCAACATCAGTGCCTGATCTTACTTATGCACTGTTGCTGAATACAATCAAATCCTCACGGCAATCTTCTATTATGTAGCGCCTTTCAAAACGAGCGGAGATGTTCGCTGCAGCAATGTAATACAACTGATTTATGAAGAAATGTTGATGAACATATATACATTTATAACATATATAAACTTTTTGACATATAGATACAAGTAAAATAAACCCGAATTGGGACACAAAGTCTAGATCTGCAGATGAGTCCAGCTTGGCTCAGTGTGGTCAAACTGGTTACCTATAGAGTGAGAGCATTTGGAGCAATTCATTCCACATGCAAACAGATCACCCAGGCTATTACAAGCGTTAAACAGAGTAGAATAACCAACCGTTGGCTTGCGAGCATGTTTTCTTGTCCGGGTTAAGCACATATCCCACCCTGCATTTGCAGTAGTAAGAGGTGTTGTTGGTCACACAAATGTGATCACAGTTGTTTCCGAGGGCACATGCATCCAAACCTACAGACAATAATCACCACAGCACTACTAGCAGGGTTAGCAAACACACAGCCACCTATTATTCATGCAACCATCATGTTACTGAAAGATCAATTTCATCCCTACTGATTATCTTATAATAGAACATTCAAAAAAGAACTGTAATTAACATAAGAGAAATGTACATGTTGTCAAATGGAACAAATAGGAATGTCACTTTGTCTAGATGGTCCACTATAGATGCTTTGCAGATGCTTGAATGATCATTAAATTCACTGCATTCCCCTAAATAGCTATTAACAACACCTTCTAAGTGCCAGTTTCTGAGATATAGATCACCTTTAGTCTTGAACTAGATTGCAGTGGTGAATCACTAGGGAAAATGTATTTTAGTCTAGTTTTAGGCTTAGTCTGGGCTAGGGTTAATCAGACAGAATTTAGACTAGTTCTGGTATATATTTTATGTAATGTTAAACGTCCATTTAGCATAGCCAAATATAAATTTATCAGCCCCTAAATGTATCATTACTGTGTCCCTAGTCTTAATTTAAATATGCTATTTTATCCGAGAATCAACACTTCAACATTTTGTGAATAATCTGAGAATAATCTTTGGATACTCTACAGAGAAACCATCCAAACAAATAATACAATTGGGATTGAGACTGGACGTGCATGTGGGTCAATTACAGATTAGCTCAGTATTGTTAAGTAAGGTTCAAGGCTTTTTGTCCAGCTCTTTTTTCTTACCACAAAGAGTCTCCCTGAACTTGGAGGTGAGTTTCTCGATGACCCCATAAGTCTCCACATAGAAGACATGGTCGTCCACTGGTTGGCTGGCCATCAATCTGAGAGACTTCATATCTGCTCTGTCCACTCCGACAGCATAGAATTCAATTCCAGCAGCCCTTGCTGCTGCAGAAACATCCTCCACCTTGTCCTGTGGCCTTCCATCTGTCACGATGATGGCTACTTTTCCAATATTCTCGCTCTGGGGCCTGGCACCGGATTGCTCAGTGAAGGCCTGCTCCATTGCCGTTTTGATGGCCAAACCGGTCATGGTGCCAGTTGAAAGGGGGTCAATGCGAGAGAAGGCCTGTTTGAGTTGTGCCTTGTTGTAATACGTTTTCAGGCGAAACTCAATGTTGACTGTGCTAGCATAGTTGACCAAGCCAACTCTTGTTGCATCCTGTCCAATCTCCAGAGAGTCGACCATGTCTGAGAGGAAGATTTTGACCTTCTCAAACTCAGCAGGCCGGACGCTGCGAGAGCTGTCAATGATAAAGACCAGGTCCAGTGGGCGGCTCTTGCACACCTCAGCCGGAGCTGTTGGAGAGTTGACGGGAAATACATTTTAATGTAGGCACAATCAATCATGAATACCTTGGTGACAATTCTCTAAATGATCTAATTGTAGTCAGTAAGGTAACCTAGACAGAAGGCTATTCTAGTTAAATCGTTGCGTTCTCTATTAGTTCCTAGCATGCAGAATGCAGGTTCAAGGCAGGTTCAACTTTGAAGTTAAATAAGCAAGTGTCAAGTTTTCTGAAACTACATTCAAAAATCCATTTGCAGCTGAGGTATCACTGGGCCACTACATCTGAAAAAAAGATATAAAGGGCAGTGTATCATAAAAAGATAGCTGCGCTAAACAGGGAAGAAGAAATTTTTCTGTGGACAAGATAGCCATTAGTTGAATAATCTTGTGTAGTGTAGTTTATTGGTTCCCCTGCAAGCCTGCACAATGTAAGGAATGTCTCAGTGAATCACCTAGAAACAGATAGTGAGAGGTGGACAGGTGTGAGGACAACAGTAGTGTTTCCATCGCCCTTGGCATGCTCGGGAAGACGTGTCTTTGGTGGAAAGAAGCTCAAGACGGGTCTACCTGGCTCAGTGGAAGGTGCAGCAGTGGAAGGTGTGCCACTTGAGGTACTGACCGGCAGTGGGGTGGTTGGAGGCTTGGTTGGAAGTGTCAAGGGTAGAGTAGGTACCATCAAGGTAGTGGACATTGTTGTTGTTACTGTAGTGGGTACCGTGGTTGTTACTGTTGTGGGTACTGTGGTTGGTACTGTAGTGGTTACAGTGGTTGGCACCGTAGTGGGTATGGTGGTTGGTACCATAGTGGGCATGGTGGTTGGTACCGTAGTAGGTACCGTGGTTGGAACAGTAGTGGGTGCTCTGGTGGGAACCGTTGTTGTAATTTTCATGATAGGGACGAAAGATGGTACTCTAATGGGCATTGAAGTGCAAGGCATGGCTACCTTTGGTTTTGGTGGCACCACTGGTACTCTGGGTCTTGGAGGCAGTCTGGGCTGGGCAGGTAAGACAGGCCGGTGGTGGGTATAGGGGGGCCACTGCCAGGGTGGCCGTTGGTGGTAGTGGTGGTAACCATAAAACCTGTTATTAATTCCATGAGCTTAGTGTGGTTAGGTAGGATGAGAGAGTAGGTAGAGAGAGAGAAATTGACAGAGAGACAGAAAGAAAACAGTCAGAGAAAAGAGAAAAAGGGGAAAGGATGGAGGATTAAAGCGGAGCTTTCTATATTCATCTAAAACATGACATGATGACATAGCTGCAGTTCAGTGTGGCATCTTGAAGAGAGAGAGGCTGTTGACAAAAGTGTGAGCTAGCTGCTTACAGGCTGGATTGATAGCTCTGAGAATCTCTACAAGTGTTATGAATGGCAAAGCTCCCAGAAGAATGGAAGAGCAACCAGTGGTCTTTTTGAGAATCAAGCCTGAAAAGATAATTATCTATAAATTACAGCTGCCGAAGTGTTCAACAAAATTTGCTGACATGGGGGAAAAAAAAAACAATATCAGGAAGCAGCTCTTCACTGATCAGACCTGCATTCAAACAGAACTTTACTCAAATTACAGAACTAAGCATGGTTTGAAAGTATGGTTTCAGTTGGTGGAAAATCATTTTAAGAATTCCAGGTTTCCACATGTAATGCAACCTGAAGGTAATAATTTGTGATCTGCATGGCTGTAAATGAAATTATTGTGGCAGTCAAAGCTGAGGTACCTGCTTTTCAGTAGATGCTGCCCCTTCAGGATAAAAAGTCTAACAGCAATATACAAATGTGGGCTAAAAAGACAATTATAGAGCACATTTCAGTAGTAAATGTACAGCAATGTGTCTTTAAAGAAACATATACCTGTCATGTTCCCCACAAACTGATGACAAGAAGATTCATATTCTCAGTAATAGCAAACACATCCTAATGGAGCTAATAGTAACCCTGACCTTTTGTGAAATGCATGCTTCAAAAGGGGCAAACATGCTATCTGATAAAATGTTTATTTCCAAGGCAGAAACATGATCTCTGTTCAAATAGTCCATAAGCATAACAATATCTAATAAAAAATACAAGACTAATTCTTTATTTCTACATTCTTTTCCTATTACAAGTATCATTTAACTGGTAAATAATGTAGCTCATTTCAAGATATAATACAGATAATTTTCCTTTTCAATGAATAAGATTTAAAACAAGCAGATTTTTATTATTCATTATTAAACAAAAAGGAATGTCTATGAAGCTGTATATAACATATATAAGTTCAATAACTGTGAAATGGGCTATTTTTACCACAATCTCAAAATTTAGAAATGTAGATATATTTACTACATTTTATACAATTTCACTGGACAAGAATTTGTCATTTTGCAGGGCGAAAATATTAACAATTTCACATAACATATTTTGTGTAGCATTGTTTTATCTTATAGGCAATGGCTTTTTTAGAAATCAACAGTGTATAAAAAGTTCTGTCTCATTTTGTGCCGCATTGAAGAGTAGCGAATAGCGCAGAAAATATTGCATTAAAACAATGCAGATCTACCATCTAAACTGAGGCTGGCAAATGGAGGACCACCCTTCCTAAACCTATCCATGTTTATATCTAAAATATTACTTCTCCGAGCTTCTTATATGTTCTCTGAACACAAATCAAAAGACATTTTCGAAGTGATCAAACCATTCATCTAAAAAGTGTGTTTTGTCTCTTAATTTATCAAATTAAATCTACTCTTTTGGTAATATGGCACAATTAAAAACAACAATAACAGGAAGGTATGGATACTTGATGGACTGTACAGAATGTATTAACTTTAGATCAGTCAGAACTATCTCTATATCTCAATATCTCTGTGTCACTAAACATGAATCCGTCATTTCATAATCCATTCTATTCATCCATATCACTGTCAGCTTTCTTCACTTTCCAACTTTCCTAAATAAATCAATAAACCAAGTGTTAACCTCACCTCCCCAGTTGGTCCCTGGTCTGGTTCCTTGTACTGGTCCATATCCAGGTCTGGATCCTTGTCCAGGTCCAAATCCTGGTCTGGGACTGTGTACCGGCCCATATCCCGGTCTGATTCCTTGTCCCGGTCCATATCCCGGTATGGATCCGTGTCCCGGTCCATACACGGGGCTTCTAACACCTGTGGTCCCACGCGCCACGGTAACCAGCAGCGCGAGGCAGCAACAAGAGAGCGCCCAGAGTGCACGAGCCATCGTTCCACCAGTGGCCAGCTGAGCGACTGCAGGATCAATTAACGCCGCAGAGACACGCAGCCAGCCAATCAGCAACAGCGGAGACCGTGGGCGGAGCCTGAGGAGTCTATTAGGGATAGTTTTTATCTGACAGATAAAATCAAAGAGGGTTCTCTTTCAGGGTAAACACTTACACACTACAGAAAATAACAATTCTGCAGTCCAGAGGTAATGAGTGTTGGGAGATACGCTATAGACAAACACACCTGTTTTCAGGGTTTGGGCTAGACCCCTCACTTCCAGTGAAGGGCTTAATCTTAATGATTCAGCAGACCAAGGCATTTTGGACAACACCATGTTGAGTGCTGTGTCATTAAGGTCCCTGTTGGTGTAATGCGTCCCAATACTTTTGAGCTGTAATGAAATCACAAAGATGTGTCCTGTTTCTGACAGTAAAGCTGAAAAACAATCGATCATCTTTGAGTGGAATGCCAATTGTCAGGAAAAAAAATATGGACAAAAATGAAAGGGATTGGCTTTAATGTGGAAATGAATTATCATGTAATGATAAGAAATGTGATCGATTTTCATGATTACATTCATTTCGTTATAAACAAAATGTAAACAGATAATAGGTGAACTGAACAAAATGACAACGTTGGTCACTAGAATAACACATTGGATTTTGATTTTAATACCTATTGTGTATTTTTCAATTGCCTTGTATACCTTTGCTTGTAGTGTACGGATGTGATGCTCACATTGTATTGGTTTGTAATTTCCCAATAAAGCTAATTTAAAAAGTAAAAGAAAAACAGAATGAATTTAGCAAGCCGACATTATTATCTGTATAAGAATAACATCACAAAAATTTCACACAAACATAAACAGAGGTAGAAACACTCAAAGCCTCTGCTCTGAGCTGCCCTGCTTTAATAAAAAGGTGTCCGTAATAATACAATTGTTAATAATAATGATAATAATAATAAGAATCATTATTATTATAAAATTATTATAACTGTACAGTTATTATTATAAAATTATTACTATTATTGTTATTATTATTATCATTATTGTTGTTGTTGCTGTTACATAACATCGTTATTATTATTATACATAATAATAATAAGAATCATCATCATCATCATTTTTATGTACATTTTTGAATATTTTATTCATTATTTTTTATATTTTAATAGGTATGGACGTGCAGTTCAGCCCTCCAGCCTTTAGGTGGCGATGTTGAAGAGCCGATACTTTTACAGCAGCTGCCTGTCCTTGTATTTACTTTTTCAAATCCTGATTAAGGAGGCGGTTTTTTATTTTAATAAGGTATAAAATCTTCCGTTTGAGACTTCATTCTAATCGTTTGTTCTGTTCTTGAAATACTGAGGGTTGTTTCAGTGAGTGGAGAGTTTCAGAGCTCGTAAAAGTGGTGTAAGTAAGACTGTCAGTCCAGTTGGGTTTGTTTATTTGTTTAATTCTGGGATGTATGATGGGTTAGATGGTGACAGGGGTCTGGTTAGCGTCTAAACGCTTTTTAAAACTGAACGGGCTCCGGAGTGTAACTGCACTGTTGACGTTACAGCGTAAAAAGAAGCCAACCTCAGTTGATCCTAGTCCTTTATATTACTGTTCTGTCTGAACTGTAGACTGCAGTGATCCCTGATTTGGACAAAACCGTTCAAACAATTGAAGCATTTATCTTATTTCTACTTTGCTTTAAGGTTGTTATAAGGTAAATATATCCTTGTGCTTGTTCATGTCATAACTTTATTCATAATAATATGAATCATTTTTCTCATATTTATTATTATTCTCTGATGACACTTGACAATATACTGTTTTAGCTGATCACCAGGACATACACTTTATGGACAAAAGTATTGGGACGTCTGACCATTACACCAACAAGGACTTTAATGACATTGCATACATAGACTTTCATATGGAGCTGGACTCCCCTTTGCAACTATATCAGCTTCCACTCTTCTTAGAGGGCTTTCCACAAGATTTTGGAGTTTCTGTGGGAATTTTTGTGCCCATTCATTCTGTAGATGTAGAGGTCAGGCACTGATGTTGGATGAGAAGGCCTGGCTTGCAATCTCCGTTCCAGTTCATCCAAAAGGTGTTGGATGGGGTTGAGGTCAGGACTCTGTGTGGCCAGTCAAGTTCTTCCACACTGAACTCCTTCAGCCGTGTCTTTAAGGAGCTTGCTTTGAGCACTAGGGGCACAGTCATGCTGTAATAGAAAAGGTTCTTCCCCAAACTGGAAATATGGCATGTCCAATACCTTTTTCCACATAGTGTAAACTAAGTGTGCAACTAATTGAGAGAATACCCCCAACCTTCAAGTGGCGGTTCACCCGTTTTGGCATGTGTACAGTCCATCAAACATGTTTGGTGTCTAGAGTTACAACGCTAATGTAGCTAAAAAGTAATGGAGTCTTATGTGCGCTGATTAGTACTGTACTAACTGGGAAAGTGAACCAGACTTGCTTGCGTGTTTTGTAAGTAATGTAAACTGATTATAAAAATCTTAACCGAAGGCAAATAATGAGGCAAATCAGTCAGCCAATCAACAATCTATTCCTGAGCTAAAGGTGTTTTGGAGCAGCAACACCACTAAAATATCCTGGACAGGGGAGCTCCAGGACTGTAGAGGGGAAACGTCAATTATCCAGATCTTTAATGCTGTTTTATTTGTTGTTTATCTGTGTTAACAAGGCTCTGCATAGTCTTGCAGTATGCAGAATCTGTCTGTGCAGGCGCTAAACTTGCGGCAGCTGGGACGCCTGAACTCCCTCCAGCTGCTGTCGCCATGGTGCCCGCGGACGCTGCATGCCCGTCAGTTGTGGGGCTCAGCCGCTCCTTTGGCCCAGCGGTCAGCAGCACTAACCAAACCGTGGGACGGCCCGCGGATCTGGATGCACCAGCAGATGCGGCTCAAGAGCTCCAGGAAGAAAGGCAGACACGGAGCCGTTCAGGAGGATGAGGAGGAAGATGAAGACGAGGAGTCGAGTGACTATGAAGATGAACTTCAGGATGACCCCGGCCTTCCGAAAGAGTACAAAGACTATGAGAAAGCAGTTCAGTCCTTCCGCTTTGACCTCATCCTGAAGGCTGGACTGGACACCCCTAGACAGTAAGTGGGTAAAATCTGTGCTGTGAAACCTGGTGAGGTTATGGTCAGTTCATGCAGAGCAGAGCTTCACAGTCATGGTCCTGGAGTAACTCCTATATAAACATGGAAAATAGTGTGGGAGAGCTCCAGAGTCATATGTGGAAAACCATCCCCCAGGTAAAAAAAAATATATATATATTAAAAAGTGAACTCTCTTGTTAAGCTTTCATTATCCGTTTATGCCCCTAAAAGAGAACACAATTCTTTTAATAAGTTTGTAAAAAATTTTGTTCATATTCATGGTCGACCGCAGCTATTCACTCGAAGTTCTTAGAAAAGTTTGAGGAAATTGCAGCAAAGGTAATTGCTTGCTTTATTCATTCATTCATTCATTCATGCATTCATTCATTCACTCACTCACTCTTTTCACTGCAAAACCTATATATCTACCTATATATTTTTTACAATGGCCAAAAATTACAGATGTTAAAATAAAGTCACTATATACTTTGACAGCAACTGTACAATACTGCACTATGTATCTGTCATTTATGGTCTGGAGCATCTCATATTTCATATTACGTAGTTGCTGTGTTAGACATAATATTTCAAACCACACGTATTTGCTGTCTCAAACACGTGCGAGTGATTGATAATAATGATTAAACAAATCTAACAGTCTTCTTGTTCCTTTCAGTAAAATTGAAGACGCTTTCTACGACAATAAGCTGAGACTTAATGGACAGAAGCTCATAAAGAAGAACAAAATTGTGAGTGAACTGTCAATCTGTTCCCGGATGTGGAATCAAGTCAGTATAAATTAGAATTACGCATATGCACTAATTATTAAAACACATCTATGACGTGTGGAGATTCCAGAACCAAAAGTGAATAGCTTTTTACATTTTCAGTGGCTGTGTGACATGTAGGATATCAGTAAAAAATGTGGGGTTTTTTTGTAGATCAGGCATGTCCTGCATGATCGTGCAAAGTTGGTTCCAACTCAAAATTGTAAATGATTACTTTTTTTTGATGCCATTGCTCCTTAAAAAGGTGCCCCGAAGGGTTCTTTGTGCATTGCCTTCGAACAGAGATATTTAACTCTGGACCTCAAATACAGTATCTAGTCCTGGGTTTTATTGTCAATGGTTATATTATTAGGTTAACAATTATTATTAGTTATATTATCATTGTTAGTTATTACTAGGTTACCAATCAGTTACATCAACAGTTCAGTTAACTACTAGCAATTACACACAAGATTAAAAGCTCTGATTTAGAAAAAAACACTTGGTTTTCTGAAGAACCATGTTTGACAGAGATTTGTGTATGTGGAGAGTCTAAAGGTTTAAAGAATCATCACAGGTTTTACTATTTTAGTTTTTACATTTACATGATTTGGAGGTTCATTTAAAAGTTAGAAAGTTAAAAAGGATCTTTCCACTCTCAATGCCAAAGAACGGTCTTTAGACATGCCTTCTACAGCATTGTGCAAAGAACCCTTTTTGGCATGTGTACAGATGATGTTGCATTACTGTATGTGCAATTAATCACCTTTCTTCAGTCCCCAACCCAAACCTAACACCCTGATCCATCCAAACAAGGTCTTCAGGAGCTCTCAGATATTAGAAAATGAAACTGCAGGGTAGTAAAGTTGTTGCGTGTGGATTTTAAAATCAAGCCTAATAGAACAACTCAGGAACATTCCTGCTGGCCCGTCCTTACTTTTAGCTTCAATTATCCAGATAAACTGAGAGAGGTATGACAAATACTTGCAAGGATCAGCATTAGTCAGAACTGCTTTAGATGCTCTACTGATGGCTGGTGCTACTGTGTTCCTTTAACTTCTGGCTCCATCTGCAGGTAAAAGTGGGCGACACACTGGACCTGATCATCGGAGAGGACAAAGAGCAGGACATGATCACGCTAAAGAGGGTCATTTTTAAGAAAGTGGTGGGAGAGACAAAGGATGGAGACAAACAGAAGGTCATAGTGAGAAGCTGGAAACATCTTCGACTTCCCAAACAACATGCATACAAAGAATAAAAAATAGCTTGTAAATAAAGTTTTGAGCGGTGATAATTATCATGAAGATTTTTACACATTTTGACTCCAGTTGTTTGTGTGAAAGGTAACTTTAACTAGCTGTATTTTTCAGCGTATACAAAACGGGGGAATCATAATCAAATCATTATTCAGAGTGGTTTGGTATGAAATGCCCCACTTTAGAGAACCTTACCAAGACAAAATTTTACTGGACAAAATGCCTCTAAAAGCTCGCTCACAGAAAATTATTAGATGATATAGTTATGAATACACTGCCTGATGCCTGAGACATTAATTTACCAGAGTTTTGAGAAGGTATTCATAGCAGAGAGGTACAACATGCAGGACATTGCTAGGCAAAATAGTCCTCAGAGTTAACATATTACATATAAACACTCAAAAGATAGTAGTTTCACTGGTGGGTTTGGAAAATAAATATAATGGCTAAATTTGCACTGTAGATTTCACAATTCCTGATTCCATTCACCACTGCTTAGAGAGTTGGTAAGTTTCTTTCTGAAAAATTGGTGGAATTCTTTAATTTTCCAGTTGCCTTGATACAGCATTTGTGATTTTCTCATAACTGACACATTTGCATAGAAACACTTATGTTCCTAATTTTTTATTTCTGGTATAATTATGAAATCTGATCATGAAAATCATGTACATGTGCATCTTTGATACTAGTGTAGGCTTATTTTTTTTAGGGCGGTATTTTTTGCTCCTAATAACTGAACATCTGTTAACAAAGCCTTTAATAAGTCCTGGGTGAAAATAGTCACTTTTACATATATTTTGACAAGGTCATTACTTGTCTTCTAATTGGTTTAGTAAAGTTGGCTGTTGGAGTAACTCCCACTTCTCTATGCATATGGTTAGAATGTTCAGGGTGTGTAACTCCTGTGTGTCACTGACTTCGTAAAAGATACTACAATGTGTCCAAAAGATAGACTTTCAGGGGTAGATTCAGCTACTTTGGGTGCACCCAAACATGTTCTGTTGCTGCACACATGGCTGTTATTTTTTCTTTTTGCAAATAAAAAGGTGTGAATATAATTTTTGTCACACATGAACACAACATAACACACAGTGTGAAACTGTTCTCTTCATTTAACCCATTCATCAAGTGAAGCAGTGGGCAACCTGCAACGCAGCACCCGGGGAGCAGTGTGTGGGGATGGTACATTGCTGAAGGGTACCTCAGTAGTGCCACTGGCAGTCCTGGAATTCAAACCCACAATCTTTCTATCAGGGGGTAGCTCTCTAACCACCAGGCCACCAGCTGCCCCACTCTGGAGCCTATGGTCACCATGCCCAATGCCAAGCGTCAGCAAGGGCATGATGCTGGAGTGCTAATCTTTTTGCTTGTGCATCTCATGTCCATATTTACATCGACTACTAGAAGCCTCAGATGTAGTGACTACAAATTAAATAACATTCGCTTTTGCACAAATGTAATTTTATTTAAAAATAGTGACAATCTGTTTCTATATTTTAATATAGACTGCAGGTAGGGCATTTGCTCATAAAGTCATAGTTAGAAAAAGACCAGTGCTGCAACATTGCTACAATTAATTAAAAACAAAAATATATCACATATCTCTGCCCCCCTCCCCTGACTAAAGTGACCTATACCATCTAAAGATAAATGTTTATACTTCTTTATTTACTAGTTTAAGGCTATGATAGCTTATTAGAATTACAACAATAATTTGGCATATAAATAATAAGACTAATATGTCACTATCAGTCGACAGTGTCTTTAAAGAGAAAATTCACTGTCAGGTGTTGCAGCTACATGTTACAAACATATCCTGTACAAGGACCACAGATTTGGCCTTATCCTACACAACTGGACCTCAAGGGCATTTCACTATGCAGCTTCAGCTTATGGACTTGTGCAAAAAAATACGTTTGTGTAAAATGTAAAAAAAAAAAAACAAAACAAAACAATACAACGGAGGCAACTTGTTATGATCATGACACAGTGCTGTTCGATCTCTTGGCCTTCTTCAGGATGTCGCATTTCTTACGGTTTGGACGCCTGCAGCGCTCATCAATGCTAGGTACGCATTCATAGTGCCAAACCTCTTCCATTTTGTCAACAGGATACACAGCCTCCACATAATGGCGGATGAGTCGGAGGCGCACAGGGTCAAGCTGCTTTTTGTTGCAGGCACCAGAGTGGTTGTACTGAAGCCTCAAGTTCTCCTGCGTGAACAGTTCTGGAAACAGGCGCACAAGAAGGCGAGCGGCAAAGTTCCCAACAGACAGACTCTGCTGAACTATTTCCCTAATTTCTGTGTCCGAGAGCAAGTATGTGGAAGGCACTGGAAAGTCTGGGGTGGACACTGTGAGGTCCTCTAGAGGGATCTTGCAAAAATCTTTACTACTTTTCTCAGGTGGTAATGAGGGCATTTCAAAGTCCTCTTTCAGGTGATCTGCATGTAGAGAGTTGATTTGGCTAGCAGTCCCGAAATCTCTATGATCAAGTTCTTGATCGGAGCCAGACACTTTACGGTGTTGCTGATAAATGCGGCGCTGCTCTGTGTCCCTTCGCCTGCAGCGTTCATCCAGCTTACCCACAAACTCAAGGGTCCATACACGGTCATTCTTGGCCCTAGGGTAGAGCAGTTGGACGTAATGGCGAATGAGGCTAACCCGGACGGGGTCCAACTGCTTCTTGCCCAAAGAACCACTGCAATTGTAGTGCTTGCGTGCATTTTCATATGTGAACAGTTCTGGGAACATGAGGACCAAGAGACGGGAAGCAAAGTTTCCGATGGACAAGCTGCTATTATAAATGCTCTTTAGCTGCTCCTTGGTGAGCAGGTACTCTTGAGGAACTTCAAAGTCTGGAGACGGGACATCCATTTGGTCAAAGTCAACAGGTTCCAGCCAAGACCTCTTTGACCTTCGGTTAGGCTTTTCATAATCACTAAGGTCACTGACTTTGACTATGGAGACGTCATCAGTGAAGGAAGAAGAGTCGTAGCTGTCCTCACGAATGTTATCCAGATTACTGCTATTGGCTGAAGTGTTCTCCAGAGCTTCCTCCATACGCTGGACACACAACTGTAACCAAGTGTCTTCAGGTATATCCGGGAAATTGGCCTCCATGTACTTGCGTATAATGTCCAGTCTGTCTGATCCAACAATCAATTGTCCCACAGTGCTGTGACCCTCAGGTAGTCTACCCTCTTCAAAGACTTCAGGAAAGAGTCTGTTCAAAAGAAATACAACAAAGTCTTCAGGTGAGGTGATGTCATCAGGATCCTCCCCAGTGTCTTGGTTATCAAAGACAGCATCTGATTTGGCATTGCCAAGATGGCTACCATTGTTGCTATTCTCTCCAGACTCCATTGAGAGTCTTTCGTCTTGTCCATCTTCATTGATAAAATGACAACCATGATTTTGAACGATGTCAAATCCAATGACCATTGGAGTCTGTTTTCCGCACATCTGGCCGCTCTCCATATCTTTCTGAGCCCAGAAACGATTGAAAAAGTCATTGATTTGAAGGAGGCACTCGGTCTGCCAAACATTTCCTTTCTTAACCAGAGGGTAGCAGACCTCCACGTAGTTGCGTACAAGTTGAAGGTGCAAAGAATCTAGCGTACGTTTATTTGCAACACCACAAGATTTGCAACCATGTGCACATTCCTTGGCTGTGAAAAGCTCTGGGAACAGTTGGACTAGCAGCCTGCAACCCAACTCTCCAGCTGTGGAGGTTTGCTCCATTAACTGAGTCAGCTCCTCACTTGTCAAGAGATATTCCGGTGGAGGCTGGAATTCCATAGACATCTCTGTAGGCTTGATCTGCTTCTTGATGCGAGTCACCTCTAGTGATAGGAGGTCCACTTTGCTGTGCAGTTGCGTCATGCTAGAGTTTAAGGTGTTAAGGATGAAGAACATCTTCTCGAAGAGAGGATACAGATGGGATTCAGAGGATACTGGGGATGCAGTGGTCTCTGAAGCAGAGGTGGACTCAAAGCGATTGTGCTCTTCTGGGCCGCCCAGCTTTGGGAAGATGATGCCATTATGGCTGACACGGACTCCAGCCTCATGCTGTCCATGCTGATCCAAAATGGATGTGGCCTTCTTCTCAGTGATACGATGAGAGATGCTGTACAGAGGTTTCCTGTATGACAAGATGGTTCTCTCTTGGGGAGATGAACGAAGGCCATGTGATTTGGAGTTGTCTTCTGAACCACCATCTTTGAGGTGTTCACCAAACTGCAGAGAGAACCAAAGACTGTGAATGGCTGGCACAGTGCCATTTTTCCAAAACAATGCATCAGATGCCCAGGTTCGGGTAAAAAAAAAAAAAAAAAAAAAAAAAAAAAAAAAAAAAAAAAAAA
>JBBPCY010000150.1:21310970-21333194 GCA_037974405.1 Brachyalestes nurse
GTTCTGGACCCCACGGTCCTGTGTGTGTGCGCCGGACCCCACTGTCCTGTGTGTGTGTGTGTGCCGGACCCCACTATCCTCTGTGTGTGTGTGTGTGTGTGTGTGTGTGTGTGTCGGACCTCACTGTCCTGTGTGTGTGCTGATTTGTGCTTGCAGCTCTGACTCTCGCCACACTCCGACTGGAGGCGCTGCTTCATCGCCCCCCACCTCCTCCACCAGCCCCCACCCGTCCAGTCCACCAAGTCCACTTCCTCATTCTTCCACCAGTAATAAAACCCCACGAAAACCGGGGGGCTCCTCACCTCCTCCCTCTACCCCAACACACACTCACTCTCTCTCTCTCACACACACACACACACTCAAAACCCAAACCGTGCTGCTGCAGACACAGTGTGTGTGTACGTGTTTTTCTCTCCCTCTCCCCCACCCCTCGCGCGAGGAACTCTCGTGCGTGACGCGGCAGCGGAAAACAAACAAATAAACAAACAAACAAGCCTCCTCTCGCGTGCCCAGCACTCACCTTTTCGCCTCACGCCCTGTACTTCATCGACTGGCAGCCATGCTCGAGCCTCCTCGCTCCTGTTTTCTGTCCACAGTGCGTGTTTCCCTCCGTGCGTGTGTGTGTGCGTGCGTGTCTGGCCTCTCGCGTGACGTGACGCTGCTGTGGGGTGTGTGTGTGTCACTTCCGCAGAGGGGCGCGTGGCTGTGGACTCGAGCAGCTCAGATTAAAGGGAATTAAAAAGTGGAACTTATTTCCTCACAAGTCTCTTAAAAACCCCTGTTTATTCCACAGAGCAGTCATGAATGGACTAAAATGCCTCCCAGACCTTAAGCTGGGTCCTTAACTTAACCAGATTCTCGAGAACCCCGAAAGCCCACTTTAGTTTGGAATGAGATTTGAGGTACATAAGGACATAAAGCAGCACTAAAGCCCATGATGATCCTCCTCAGAAGCCACACAGGCAGTCTGAAAATCATCCACCTCAGACCCCTCTTTACAGAATTAAAAACCACCAAGCCCCCCCCCCCTGTCTGAGGCACAGCTGATCATACAGGTCAACAGTCACATGCAAAATTAAAGTACCATGCACTGTGTATTCTTCATGATAAAGTATTTATCTTTATATGCCTATTAAGGCCCACATGAATCCAGTGTTTATTATTTCATACACAATAAAAGTGTATACAATACATATATAAATATACAAACTAAGCTAAAATACTTTAATCAATACTGCATTTAGAATGATCAAAAATAAGCAGTTTGGCAATGTATGGATTATTAAGGTCAAGGATAAGTAATCATTTAGGATAATGATAAAGCTTTTTTCTTTTTTTTAGCACAACCTCATCCCAGTTATTTTGAAAACATTTGCAGCTCAGCTAATCATTTAGCATCTAGAGTTTGTGTAAGTAAATGTACTTGTGAAGTTCCAGCATTTTTATACCATAATAATTTGATACATTTCTGTGTGTGTGTGTGTGTGTGTGTATGTTTTCAATAATATAAAAGCACACAAAATTATTCTAATATAAAAATAAAATCTGGAACTTGTATATATGTACGGACACACAAACAGACGCACATATTCCATGTATAATACACAGGCATCCAGTCTGCAGCGCCATGGCACTAAATGGGCTTTTCACGTTCAGATGCCGCCCTCCCGTGGACAAGAGCTGAACTGCAGATAAAGTTCAGTTAGTAGACCAGTACTGTTTTCATATTTCCAGAGTAGCATGATTAGCGTCAGATCAGCTAGATGCAACGGGAATTGTTGACAGAAGTGCTTTTAGAAACGTAATACAGCGATAATATTATTCAGCAGTTGAGCTGTTATTTCCATCACCTTTGAACCCTGGTAAAGTACAGCTAACTGGGGACTATTTTACTGCTCCGCGCCTTTGACTGTCGACAGTTAGTGATCCGTTTCTGTAAGTTCTAATGTTATACTTTCTTCTCACTCAGGCGAAGGAATACTGAGACCAGAACAAAAACAACAGTAGACACCAAGCTACTATGGTTTTTACTTTAAAATGATATTCGTATATACCTAAAAACGCAGTGCCACTGAAAAAGCAACCGCACAAAATCTTTTGTAAAAATGCTTTAACATGCTATGCACTTTTCTGTCATCAGTTTAAACATTTATTTAAACAGACACTGTCCAAAATCCAGTTTATCAATCGCTACAGCTGCTGTAAATATGTTTACTCACCTCCTACAGCAGTGCTGCAGTGTCTCTAGAGGGAGATATTTCATTTTAAAATGTAGGAACGCCCCACCTGACGATGCATCTTAAAGGTTTTGGAAAAACTACAACTGTTTTGTAGCTATAATTTTGCAGATGGGGTGGTTTTGTTTTATTTAGTTGGTGAATATAGAAGCCAGAGAGCAAACATTAAAGGTAATGATCTAACTGTAGTAATTGTCCAGATCATCCTTACAGTGGAGAGAATGGACTCAAGATAACCCTTCATTAGTGGGGAATTTGCATTGTTATAGCATCAAAGTGGACAAAATAAAAGAAGAACGGATAAGCAGCATAACCAATAGGGTAAAAACTACAATATAACATTACTATTGCACCACACTACGACCCAGGTTTATGGTTTACTGGCACTTTTTGGTCCCCCTGTGATTCCGTATTACTTCAATCACGTCTTCTCCGTCGTACCGTGTATTCTCCGTACAATATCATGTACTGAACCGTGACCCATGTACTGTGATGGCACCACCTAGGTGCCCTTATGCATGTGCCATCTCCACCCACTGCTTCTCCAGTAGACTACACCTTTAATTTATCATAAAAAGAATAGCCATCTACCCATTTATCTACTTTTAGGCCAGCCAGTTTCTCACAAAAAGTCAGTCAGTAGAAGTAAAAGGCATGTTGCTCATGTAAAGCCTGGAGTTCGCCTCTAAAGCGATGTTCTGCCGCTACCATTAACTATGGCGCCCTCTGGGGCCAATGTGCCGTGACGCACATCAGTAATGTCTGTATTTGGGACCATTTAAAGGTGTGATGAGCGGATGCGGAGTGCTGGCAGACTGAGTGCGGGTCATTATTCAGGTAATGGAGGATCTGCCTCTATGACATTACTGCACCACCGCTGGATCCATCAGGCAGCGAAGCGTAGAGCCGGTGCCGGTGGTCAGCCTGCGTTAGGGCGGGGAGACTGGAGGCCAAATCATCACTTAAAGACCCCGCAACCCGTTACTACTTATTCAACATGGCTCATTAATGTGTCATTTATGCTCATTTTTATCTCATACTGACACATTCCACCAATATAACACTTCTTTATCTCCCCATCACACATTCACACACATGCACGGAATATTAACAAAATATAATTGTTGGTTAAATTAAAGTTTTATGTCTCATTTTAGCATGGTTTGGATGATCATGTGCCCTTTAATGGTGAAAAACAGTCATTTGCATTATTAGCTTATTTTAAGTCATAATAATTTAGGGCTTACATCCCACAATGTGCGCAGCCCTGTTAACAAAGCCTATTGACTCTGGAAACCATTAAATCCCATGAACCCATGAAACTACTGTTCTTTTCTAACGGCATGGACCAAGAGGGTTCATGCAGGGGAAAGAGGTTTTGGTAAAAGTTGAATATACATTATGGGACATAACTTAAAGGGCATGTATAATGGAAAACCAAAATATAACATTCTTAACTCCCATCCCAACCCCACCACCACAAAAATCACACACTAAATGAAAAAATTAAATGATTTGTTGACAGGTTGAGGGGATGGTGGTGGGAATGAAGACAAAACATGGTGGATTTTTTAATGACGAGGGATGATTGGGAGGCAAATAAAGGGAAAAAAAGGGAAGCAAATGCTCATTTCTACCATTTCACGTCACTTGCAGTTTGAAAGATTTTTCAAGAGACCATCCTAATGATTGCTGCTGAGTCTTTATGGGGTCTCTAGTGTCAATCATAACTTCTTTAAATGCATTAGGCCTGTTTTTAGTACATAAATCTGCACAGATTTGATAAGTTGTTGAATTGTGTGTGCATGTGTGTGTGTTGTAATTACGCAGATTTGGGCTGAGGTGGAGCTGCTGCCCTGTCAGCCCTTACAATCTCTATCTCTCTCTCTCTCTCTCTCTCTCTCTCTAACACACACTCTCACTCTCCGCATCCCTTCGCATGGAGGAGTAGCTGCCATGTCATCAGACTGCTCAGGTTGCCGTGAATCGCCAAAACCGCAAAAATCATCTCCATGAGCAAAAACAGACGGGATCACGTTACCCACAGCCATCAAACCACACACTCTGTGCGTGTGTGTGACTGACGCTGAATAGACCACTGTCTGGGCAGGCAATCTCTCTCACACACACACACACAGACACACACACACAACTTTACTTGGAGGGGGTAAATACAAAAAAGATAAACAACTGATCCATCTGCCCACAAATGTAGCAACTGTTTTCGTAGCAACTGTTGCTAGGTTGGACAAGCCTTACAGAACACTGGCAAAATCCATTCAACCCAATGAGGAAGCGTAGTGCAGATCACAGCATGTACGTTAGTCACATGAGAACATTTAAGTAATTGTAACTGGTTACCATATCTAATTATACTGTGTTTCTACTAAATACTAATATTTGTACTTATATTTATAGTTAATTACTGAATACTGAACACAAAACACAGTGATATTTCGCTGCAAACCTGTGCTCTCATGCAGTATTAACTTTCGCTGGACAAAAATCATATATATTTATCCACCCTATTGCAGTCATATACTTACCCTTAAAGACAGCGAAAAAAGTTAATCTCAGTGTGTTAACTAGATTATGAATTAATTTTCTTTCCACTACAAAAGAAAAAATCACTTAAAACACTGCAGGGCACCAGTGAGTCTTTATTGAATGGGAGAATATCCAAATATTTTTCTAGGCTCTTATGAAAAATTTGTCTTTAATTTAGGAAAGTAGAAGGCAGTACTGAATTAAAAATAATAAAACTTTCCAGCATATTTTCGCTAAAAAGGTTTTGGGAAGTAGGGGCCCACTATTATGGCTAGTGAGTGCTGATTGGTTAGCGTTCTGCCAACTGAGTGCTGATTGGTTGCCAGTCTGGCAACTGAGTGCTGATTGGTTGGTATTTGGGCTACTAAGTGTTGATAAGATTGCATTTCAACTATGGCATGCTGATTGGCTTACATTCTGGCTATTTAGTGCTGATTAGTTGGCATTCCAACACTGGAGAGCTGATGGTTGCTGACCTGAGCAACTCATTGGCATTCACTGAAGTGAGAAATGAACAAAAGTAACGGTTAGACAACCCTGTAATAAAAAGCTGTGAAAACATGGAATTTATGCTGTAATTCTAGGATTTGTGTAAATAATATTAATCTTGTTTTTATGTATTTATATAGTCTTATCTCCTTTTTTATTTAGATCTCTGTCTCAGGTTATTTCACCATTTCTAATTAATTTCTAATACATTTTCATAAATCTTTTTATAATAAAAGGAAAAAAGAGAAACTAGTAACTGGAGCTGGCATGATTGTAGCCCCACATGGGTGGTTTGAAATAGGAAGTTTGTGTTCATAGGCGGTCAAGTTCCTTCGCGCTAGCACCCCCTGAATTGACAGACATTACATTTGTATGGCAAATTGGCCTCTAGGAGACGCATGACCCTGAGTCATCATGGCTCATTTGTGGAGTAGCGCCACCTAGTGAATAACATTAGTGCCACAGTCTAGTGATCTAGTGAGCTACTGAACAATGTAGTGCTTAACTAGCCAATATTATGTAGCACAATCATCCAAACTTTATAAAATTTAACATACTGCATCACTATCACATTCTTTAGAAGCATGGCAAGTCTCATGAAATGTCATCATTAGGCGCTGTAGGTGACACATCAGGAACCACTTAAGCTAACAGTTTGAAGTTAGCCACCAATAGCTAATGCATGTCTGCGTGAATGGTCAATATAAATTTTGTAGCTCATTCATAATGGCATATAGATGTTATTTAGCCAGTTTCAAACAAATCAGCCATATCACTACAACAATATGTTTTCCTCTGTATGGTATCGTCCACCTTCAAAATTCGTTGTCTTTAAATCCTTATGTAACATTTTCTCAGTCAAATCATTCAACCTCTTGCTAATTTCGCACATTCTGCTGTTGCTGTACGTTTTGTTATTTTACGTAACTAGCAAATGCCTGTTGCCATTTACTTTACACTGTGTCAAAATTTCCTGTCAAACAGACAAACAGAAATGGTCCAAAGTGACAACATTTTCTTACAATAACTTGTTTACACTTATAAAATGCATCTTGGGTGATCAGATAACAAGGGACAACCAAAACATATAGCTGTTTATACCTGGTATTTTAAATGTGTCTCCAGAGACCACTTGTGATTGGATTTCTTAGATAATTCCCGCTGGAGGACAACTTCACTCTCTCACTGCTTGACAGTGTTCCATTAGCCTAGCTTGATTCACTCAGATAGCAGTTCTGTCTCACAATTATGTTTCCAGCTGATGTGGTTGATATGGACATATATACCATGACGCTTTAGCTATAAATGATCAGAACATCCAAAGGCTCCAAAGGTGGTTTGAGGTTACAGTTCATCTCCAAGGTACACTGAATCTCTGTTCACACTTGGTGGCTACTTATCATCAGATGTAATACCAGGAGGTTTTGTTTAGTGCTGAAAACTGTTTATGGTAAGCATGTTTACTTAGTTTGGCTAATCATCATGATGGCAGCTGGCAGTGTAGAAGCTTCAGTTACTTGTTACCTGCATTAGCCTCATAGCCTTGGGTAGATGTGCAAACTGAATTTTTCACCAAAATGTTCACCTTAATAACATAATAGCATGCATACTGACAGGACTTTGTATTGTTTTACTGCAGAGAAGCTCGTGCCTTGAGGTTAGGGAGTTGCCCCTGCAATCAGAAGGTCGAAAATTCCAATCTCAGGACTGCCAATGGCACCACTGAGGTACCCTTGAGTACCGTCTCTGCACACTGCTCTGGGGGAGCTGTGTTCCTGCCTGCTCACTGCTTCACTCGGGTGAATGGGTTAAATGCAGAGAACAGTTTTGTGCTGTTCACACTGTGCGCTGTGGGGTGTTCATGTATGACAAATGAGCACTTTACACACCCTTTAAACCACCAACAGCTTCATATTCAGTTCTGCACTCCTAACTTCCATCTGCTCTACACCAGGCAAAAAAAAGGACCGAACCTTACTCCGGACAGAACCATCAGTGCTTACCCTGTCCTATCAAGACACGTTTTGTTTTTAGAATGGAAACGCCAGCGTCCTGTTTTGCCTCTTTTCTTTCCGCCTTTCTCCACTTTCGCCTGGGAGTTTTATCATGTCCGCTCTTGGCGTTGATGAATGTTTAATGGACGGCCAGAGGCCCTTCCCTGTTCCATCAAAGCACTTCTATCACACGGCAGAAGAGGGTGGCAGGGTAGTAAAGGTTTTAAATAAAGTTTGTTTTGGTGTTTTCTTTAGGTTCCTGGCAGTTTCAGTGGCTCTCAGATATTTTCTATCATCAAGGTCAAGGTGTTAGCATCAGGCAGCTATGAACTATAGGGTTAATATAATAGATACACTTATGCTGTTTCTCACGGTGTATGAAATACTAACCATAAACATGGACAATATGGAGATAACATGGTGCTAACAGAGCACAAAAGGTTCCATTACTACCTTGTAGTTTCAGAGCTAAAACTAACCTCAAACACTAAATATGTCTTGGATGGACAGATCCATTTGGGGAAATGGGAAAACTGGGTAAAATGTATTTTTAGCCAGACTGGTGCTTTAAAGTGAATGCAGTTAAGAGAGATAGTATGAGAGCATATGCTCAAGTGAAGTGTGTTTGTGTGTGTGTGTGTGTGTGTGTGTGTGTGTATTTATGGCTCAGTGAACCTGGCAGTGACCATCACGCCCCTCCGTCCCGCTTCACACCCCAAGCGTCCCTGTGCGGTCGCCGGGGAAACCGCAGGCCCCCCAGGCTGGCGCCACTGCTCAGGCTGAGCTAATCGATACCAGAGCACTTCCTGCCCATCTGCGCTGCTCCCACACTGCTCTCATTAATTATTACTGCCAGCACTGCAGCAAGAAAGCCCTGGGCAACCACAACACACACACACACAATCACACCCCTACACATGGGCACTCCTGTAAACATCTGCACACACTCGGTAACATGTCTGTATACTTTTGGACAGCCCAGAGTGAATTCTGTTAACTCAAGGTGCATCCACTTGTACAATCTCCACATAAAAGCACTGACTAATAGAATGGGGCTCTGAAGCAGCCGCACGAGTCTAAGGACACCATGCACGACTGAAGCCATATAAAGCCCCAAAGCTCTGGGCTGTGGAGTTCTCTGGAGTGATGGAGCTCCATTTGCATGTGTAAGAGAGGCAATTGTGACCATCCACCATCAGTATCTGACATCACTAATGTGCTCATGGCTGAATGAAATCAACTCCTCACAGCAATGTTTCAACATCTGGCCATCTAAGAACAAATTCCCCCATTATTACCCTCAATTAAAGAGGAAAGGCTGGATGAACAGGTGTCCACAAACTTTTAGACATTAAATATTTTATTGTATGACATTTTATTTATATGCTAAATTTGGACTATGAATATTTTGCCCCAAAATATATATATTTTAAATAGGGTATTAAAAAAAATTGAGAAAAAAAGTGAAAGTGCAGTGCAGGTGATACGCCCCTCGGTCTCTTCCAAGTGTCTCCGATTTACCTCCCTTGATGGAAATCATTGATCAACATTAGCCATTTGTTTGCAGTCTATCAGAATGAAATGGTTTATGCTATAGAGGGTATGTTTGGAATTTTATTAGAGGCGAGTGCTGAAAAAATCCTATTTGACCTTTAATACACAAGCTGGTCTGAATAATACACAGTAATACACAAACTGTGTAGAACAGAATTGAGGCTTTGGAGAACCAAACAATTTTGGTTACCAAAATCAAAACAAATCTTGACCTCAAAAATCAAAATACTTACCAGGCCAGAAAAAATGTTATATCCCTGGTATTTAGAACCTTGTAAATATAAAAGGCCTCACCACTATGCCCTGTGTTATATCTAATTCAAGAAAACAAAAAAGAGTTTGTGGAGCCATTTGTGCCCAAATCTCTTCTTATTCTGAAATGTTTTCCTCAAACTTACTGCCTTTTCCCTCTCTATAATTTTAGTACACTGAAAATAGCACTTCCTAACTCCCAATTATCTCTCCTGCTGTTTTGTGCTGTTGTGAGCGAATGGATAGATGTTTCAGATAGACTCATGTACAGCCAAGCTAAGTTTAGACTCTTTAGCTAGATATCTAGATATAACTAGATATCTTAGCATAACACTAGATGTTGATGGTGACATTAAAATATAGTGCATTTTTGACTATGTAGAATTAAGCAAAGCATATATTAGTTCTGTGGAATATATTAGCATATATTAGAATATGTTTGTTCTGTAGAGGCTAGCATAAACTAGCATAAACAGGGCTACTCTTGTTTTACTTTCTGATGCTCATATTGGTGATTGAGTGTTTGGTGACCGACCACAGTACGTGAGAACTCAGGGCTGTGTGTCGGACAGGGTCGCCTGCAGTACCGGGCCCCCACAGGGAACGGTTCTGGCTCCCTTCCTCTTCACAATCTACACTGCAGACTTCACTCACAACTCCACCAACTGCTTCCTGCAGAAGTTCTCTGATGACTCTGCAATAGTCGGCCTCATCACTGATGCGGAGGCTCAGGTCTTTTGGAGTGCAAGGGCCGCTCCTGAGGACCTTTTATGACTCTGTGATGGCCTCAGCCATCTTTTACGGTGTGGTCTGCTGGGGCAGCCGCATCTCTGCTGGGGACAGAAAGAGACTGAACAGGCTTATCCGGAGGGCCAGCTCTGTTCTAGGATGTCCTCTGGACCCAGTGGAGGCGGTGAGTGACAGGAGAATGGTAGCTCCTTCAGTGGCAGGCTGCTGCACCCACGATGTGGGACGTAGAGATTCTTCAGGTCTTTCCTTCCAACTGCCGTCAGACTCCACAACAAAGACTTTACAGATGACCACACGCACAGACAAACACACACACAGATCCAATACGCCAGGGTAGTTTCTCTTATGTGTAATATTACTTGAGTGCAATTTTTCTGATGGAACACAATGTTTTTGGGTAGAACTATTATTACTGTGCAAAATGTGCAATTTAAAATGTGCATTTTTTTCTGGTGCATTTCTACTGTTTTTGTCAATATATATATATATATATCACGATTTTATATGTATCACGATTTTTGACCCACGATTTGGTTCGTATCACGATTCCTTTGGGGAGGAGGGGGGATTCTAAGATGCCATTTTGTTTGGATACACCTTATCCTTACCACAAAATTATAAATCAATGCTTAAATGCTTAAATTCCATTCATACTGCAGAAAAGGCTTCGGTAAACCGTACTAGGAGTCGAGTTGGAGTCGACACGCTCCGCCCAGCTACCCGGAGCCCACAAAACTCGCTCAAAACACAATAAAACAATTACATAGAAACTCTAAAGCAGTTTATCACAACCCAGCCAGCTTATAGACACTTTTAAACCCCCCGTTCAGCAAACAAAGGAACTTGCCTAAGTCTACATTTAGTTTACATATAGTTTACATATACATATATGTATAATTTTTACAATACAGATACAAATATTCTATATTTCTAGATTTAATTTTTAGATTTAATTTAATACTGTACTGTTGGTATAATATTTTATTTTATTCTAAATTAAATACTAATCTTAATTTTTGCTGCTCTTAACTTTGTACTGTCCACTTTCTGCCGTGACAAAGCAAATTTCCCACTTGTGGGACTAATAAAGGTTTATCTTATCTTATAAAATCTTAATTTGAAAAATCTGTGGGGAGGACAAAGGCTCAATATGAATACACTATTCTATATACAGAAATGCTTGGTATAAATACGATATATAAATAACACAGTTGAGTGAAAAACTACCGAGTCAAATGGTAGTTTGGAGTAAGTGATTGCACAGGTTATTGAGTCACTTCTGGCTGGTTTGTTTTGTACCGTTTTCAGTCTAGCCCAGAAAGCCTGGCATGATGGAGGTCTTTAGAGCAGCCACTTTGGAAATGAAAGCAGTGTTGTTTATTAAACGTCAATCAGCAACTTTCATGGCTTTCCAGCCGAGTGGCGTTTGAACATAAAAGTTCTCCCTTCCCTTTTAAAACATAAACCTTCCAATTTCTGGCTCCCAGGGTATCTCAGGCATAACGGATGGAAATTAGCTTTAAGCTAACCCAGACCCAGGTAACAAAACGTCCCATTTATATACAGAATAAAGCACTGGATTCTGAATTCGGAGTTCATGTTGTTGCTTGCTATGGACCACCATAACATCTGTTAATTTTCCACACCAGTAATGCGACACAAATCTACACCGGGCACTCCACGAGCAGCAGTAAAGGAATGTTGCCTAGATGAAACCTAAGAAGTTTTGAAATTGCGACTGCTTTAACTTCTCCTTGAAGTTGGGTGTAAACAGACTGGGGGGGATCAAGCCTGGGAGCGGTGGTGCAGTTGTGTGGTGAACTAAACTTAATGATATTAGATGGTTCAGTTTTACATTACAGTCAGTACGAGTGCTTATCAGTGCATGTAACTCAGTTTTTTTTCTGGTTTTCATTAGGGTGGCTGTAGTTTGAGAGCCAGTGTCTGTTCGACCTGTGCTCCTGTCGAGTGGCAGGTATACTTAGATAAAAAGAGAGTAAGGATTTTACCATTTTGTGGATATTAGGATAACCCCAAATATGGCAGTTTCCAGCTCTGCCCCTAAAACAAATGAAACATGAGCATGAACACCTTAACTAATCCTCACATTTCAACAAAAAATCATAACATGCTGTGTAGACATCTGGACAGTTGTAGTATCAAGACTTGAAACATTCATCTAAACGATATAATGCGGTACAATTAAGGATGTCAGATGACAAATAATGAATCATGACTGTCTTCTGTTTATCATGATTATTCATCTCTGCCTTGTTAGCTATTATAAGTTATATTTATAAGTTTAACTTCTATTTAAAATGCAGTTCATGTTGTGTGAGGGCACAAAATAAGATTTATTTGTTTATTAATACATAAAATATATTAATTTCAGTAATTCAACAGTGTTATTTTCACTGTCAGCACAGTTACATAGTTTTCTTTAATCATCACTGATATCCAGTGAGACCAGCAGTAGCTGCATGTAACTGGAGTTCCACTTTGCTGTTCTTTTGTTGGTTTGTTGCTTGTTTTTTTTATCTATATTAACATTCTTCATAAAACTGTGCTGGTCTGTGGCCATCATGTAAGAGAGAGAGAGAGAGATAGAGATAGAGAGAGAGAGACTGCAGTGAAGGCGAATTAGTGTGAGAAAGAGCCAGAGTGGAAAAAGAGAGTGAGTGCAGGACAGAGACAAGAAGTGTGAAGAGAGAGAGTGAGAGAGAAAGAGAGAGAGAAGTGATGAATCACTATTGTGTCTTTGCAATGTGTCTGTTCTCTCATCCAGAAGAAAAGGGCCCTTCAGCCATGTGTGTGTGTGCGCGCGTGTGTGTGTGTGATGCACTGTTGGGGTCTATTTCGGTGGAAGGACTGAACATGCTCCATCCAGTTGAGAAACTCCAGGTTTTTTTTGCTTTATTTGCTGAAAAACATCCCCCTTTCACCATGCATTGCTCGGCTGGAGTCACACAGGGGTCTGTAGAGCAAATATCAGGCAGTCAGACTGTTCTTGCTATTTGCACAGACAGAAATGAATGCAGGCAGCAGGCTCTTCCACCTCTGTATGCCAAAGAACCTTATTGTTTTGACATGAGTATTTCCACAGCGAGCGCTCTCTCCAGTCCATTATACACACCTGCTCGTCTTTTCAGAGCCGCTTTTACATGCGTTTTGATCCTCGCAGTACTACTCTGTTGTTATTGTTTAGTTTTATTTATTTATATTTTTTCCTGCGTGTGTGCTTCGTGCCGTCTTATGCATGTGTCTTATTCTCGTCAGCTGTGGCGTGCAGAAGTGTGTGTTTGATGCCGGTTGTGGTTGATTGACTTGCATGAAGACGCTCCATGGATAATCATTAAATGCTACCCTGAAGTCTTTATACACACACAGACCCACACACACACACAGCTCGTTTTTTCCCTGGGTTGAATTGCTCGCTGTGTGTCTGCGATCAATGATTTTGTAGAGAAAATGATCTCTCGCTCTTGTGCACTCGAGACAGAGTGAAATCATTTCTCTTAAGCTTGGTGACACACATTTGGGTGCTGGAGATTAAAGGCACACTTCAGCCAAACAGACTAACGAGTGAACACAAGCTGCTGGAAACAGTCGTCAGCGTTACATTTCCAACGAACTTCTAACGGTTTTCACTGGTGGGAAACCGGTGCATGTTTGGTGACCTGTTCCTTTAATACTAGCACTTTTAAACCTCTTCTACACACCTCTTTAAACTTGCATATACTGTCTGACTCCAGCGTTAGTGGCTGTTATATTGTTACATTGTTATATTGTTTTCAACTCATTATTCTGCCTTTTCTGTCTTCTTACACTGTTGTACACCACTGTATATCTGATTTGACTGTGTATCGTAAGCTGTATTTAAGCACCTTGAAAAGCATTTAAATGTATTATTACTATTATTCCAATGCAGATGTGAAAAAGTACCATTTAATCTTTAAAATATCTTTATTTCCATTAATGCCACGACTTGGCAATGCAATCAAAGCATTTAGTGTGGAATTTCTATTTTTAATGATTAGTTTAGGCTAACAAACCATTACATGTACAAATAACAGAAAATGTGTCATACATCAGTGGCCTTGTATTTTACTTTTGACGAAACATGCTACCTTTCATTTTAACGGATGGTTTTGGATTTTGGGGTAAATATTCATGTACATTTACATTTACAGCATTTGGGAGATGCTCTCATTTGTAGTCCACAAGAAAACAGGTCCCTTATACAAGTAGGCCTAGGCTTAAAATGAAAAGATAAAGTGTAAAGTGGCTATTTTATTTTATGAACACACCACACCACGGCGCACAGTGTGAGTCGTGTGAAATTCTTTCGCTGCATTTAATCCGTTTACCAAGTGAAGCAGCGGGCAGCCGACGAGGCATCTGGGGAGTCGTCCTGGGATTCAAACCCACAACCTTCTGATCACAGGGGCAACTCCCTAACCAGCAGGACACAAGCTACTAGTAGTCTAAGAGTCTAAGATGGAACTAGAATGGATCCTATGATGTCACACACACACACAAACACACACACAGATTTTTTGTGAATTTATTTGCTAGTTTGTTTGTTTACGTGTTTAGTAAAGAGGTGGGTTTTTGATCTCTGTTTGAAGACAGTGAGGGTCTCAGCAGTTCTAATGGTCAGGGGAAGTGCCGCACACGTAAAAGGCGATTTCTACATAGTTCTGCAGATTTCCTGGAGGATTGTTAAGATGGTTGGATGAGAAATGCGCTGTTCTAGAGTAAATGATGTTCACAGTGGTGGTGTTTGGAGTCTGAAGCCTTTACCTCTAAAAGCTACCACACACACAGTTGAATAGGTTTGAATACACCACCTCATGTATGAAACATTTTCCTAAATATAAACCTTTATAAATCCTCCTCTTTCCCTCAGTTCCCCATTGTGAAAATGTTACATCTCACCTCCACCGCATCTCATCTAAACCTGCCATCAGTAGTGATGTAGGGGCCCCTGATGTACCGCCCAGGCTTCAGAGTGTCCGTTCCCTGCCTTAAGCTTGGATTAGGACGTGGTTGCACTCACTTAATGACTCCCTGCATTCTGGGCCCTGGTTCCCCACAGAGATCTGATCTAACCGTTTTAAAAAGAAACTAAACAGAGCCTTGTTTTCCGCTGTGAACTTGTAAGACTCATGCACTTTTATCTGTATTCTATCATGTGGCTTAACTTTAACTCCAATTGATCTTTATTCTATATTGATTTTATGGTTACTTTTATTTTCGTACTGTTGTCTTTGTAAAGCACATGGAATGATCTCGGTGAGTTGTGTATATACAAATAAGCTTGCCTTTTTTTTGCCTGCTTCCTATTACCACCACTATAAAGAAGTCTTAATTTGGTACATTTCTCTATAGTGGACCATTTCACTCTCAAAGTTTCTTTCTCACATCTGAAAAAACTGAATCACACACAGATTTTACAAAATCAGCCCATTGAACCATTGATGATTCTGCCTTTTAATCTGCTCTTCAGATTAAATCAGATTAAACATGGTCGAGTAAGTGGAAACATGGCAGTCAGTCAAAGCAGAACTAGTCTACTCCAGGCACTTCCCCTTAGAACTTACAAAAATGAGCACATCTAAATCAGAGCCGCTGGACTGTTTCCAGGGAGACAGGCATTTCTGCTGCTGGCGCGATGTCTGAAAACATTGATTGGGGACTTTGCCTGTGGGTGTCGTAGAGGCACTGGTGGACTACAAACACTCAAAGATAGCCGTCTGCCTGGCTGAACCAGAAGGGCTTTAGTGCTTCTGAGGTTTCCAGCACAGACTCTGCCTGATATGTGGCTGTATGATCACTGGGGTTTGTGTTAGTTGTCATTCCAGTAGTCTTGATTCTAACTGGGTTCTGCTGTCCTTCCTTGGTCTAATATTATTTCACAATAGAACTGAGAGCAGCAGATGCATCTTGTTTTATAGAAGGCATGATTTACAAGAACACCAAATCATCAAACCGAATTGAACCTTTAATCATTACTATTCTAATGCAGAAATATGTCGATTTTTAAGTGTCACTTTAGGAGTACGTGTATTATACAAATAATAGTCACACTTCAGCGGTGTCATATTCCTGCTGTGTGATCACTGAGGTTTGTGTTAGTTGTTCTAGTAGTCATGATTCTAACTGGGTTCATCAGTTCTTCCTTGGTCTAATATTATCTCAGTGTGGAACAGAGTGGAGCAGACTGGTGGAATGCATCATGTGTTACTAAAGGCATGATTTATAAGAACAGCGATTCATCAAATGGAACTGAACCTTTAATTATTATGATTCTAATGCAGTGGTGAAAAAGGAACTGTTAATACCTTTTCGTCTTACAAATCTCTAATCTTTACAATTCCTTTAATAGTATGATTGCAGTCCAAGCATTTAGTGTGTAAAAAGCTGAAATATGTAGAATATTTTACAAAAATGTATATTATACAAATAAGACAAAATATATCAGACTTCAGTGGCCTTATATTTCTACTGGAACTGAGTGGAACTGAGTGCAGCAGATTGGTGGAATGCGTTGCGTATTATGGGAGGCGTGATTTACGAGTACAGCTACTCACAAACTGAACTGAACCTATAATTTTTCTTCATTTAATAAGTGTTATTTATTTCCACATTATGATTTATTCCCAGTGGTGAATTACAGCAGTGCTGTATGTTTCTCCATGTTAGGGGTCTGAGCACGTACTGCTGGAGCGCTGTTGTATTTGTCAGGATTTCTGTATGCTTTTCTATGTAAATGTGGCCCTGGTTTCCTATATGATGGAGATTACATTTCTTACGGTTTCTTTTTTGTTCCCTCAGCAAATCCAGCCGGTCAGAGACCATTTAGCAAAGTGGAACACTATGAGACCACAGAGCCATGGCTTCTTATAGAAGGACAGAAGAGACCAATCAGCGTCCTGCAAATGATGGTAAGTGCAGCTTCTCAGTGGGCTCATTGTTGTGTTGTGCAACGACAAAATGCATTTCTGAAAATGAGGTATTTCCATTTCCATGTTTCATGTGGAGGGCTACACTAGTGGTTGCCCTGGTGCTTGAAACCCCTAACCCCACCCCACCCCAACCGCTCTGTACATGTAGTGTGTTCCTGTTATAACAAACCAATTTCAAGTGTGTTTCTAAGAAGTACTTGTTAACCCCTTGGGCCTGACGTAAAAGAGTGACTAATTCTGTAATTCTGTCTTTAAATGTGCTCTCCTGTGTTTATCACGATTTCTCTGAGCTGTTCATGTATTCATGTTGATATGAAAGGAGTGTGACCGAACAAGGCCGAATAAATGAGAGATTTTTACTTAGTTTGTCTCACAAATGCCATTCGAGGAGACACGTAAATAGGAAGATGTCACAAATCAGTCCTGTTTGATTGGTACTGTGAAGAAGAGAATGATAAGCACTAACGGAGGTCAGTGCACATGTGATATAACTTCTTTTCGGTCCGTGTGTTTAAGTAAAGTCAAGTCAAGTAGAGCTTTATTGTCACCACAGCCGTACACATATAGAACATCATCCTCCTGGACCGGAGGTGCAACATAGAACACAACACACTCACAAAACAGACCAACATGCGGGTAAAAATGAGGGGGAATTCATTATAATTAAACCTGTATAAGTATAAATATATTTATACTTATATGTGTATAGACATACCCACATTCCCATATGTATATACATACACACACATGTATGTATACATACACATACACACATACATACATATCCTTATGCACTACCAGTCAAAAGTTTGGACACACCTTCTCATGCAATGTTTAATTGAAAATTAATATTTGAAGATTAATATTGAAAACAAACAAAATGATGAAGGAACACATGGAATTATGCGGTAAACACAAAAGAGTTAAACAAACCAGAATATGTTTTGTAACAAGGTAACGATGGACTGTTGTTTTTTTACTTAGTTAAGTGGTTCTTGCCATAATGTGGAGTAGAACCGTAGTGGAATAGGATTATTAACTGTGTATCAACCCCACCATCACAACTGATGATCCCAAACACATCAAGAAGGCGAGAAATTCCACTAATGAACTCTTGATGAAGAACACCTGTTAATTAAACACCATTCCAGGTCGATTCCTCAAGAATCTGATTGAAAAAAATGCCAAGAGTGTGCAAAGCTGTCATCAGGGCAATAGGTGATGTTTTCAATATTTATATATATATATATAATTTTTTAAAATGTTATTGTGATATACAATAATAACATCATAAACCCAACTGGGAAAAATATATGTCCAACCTCAAATGCGTCCCTGCAAAAACATCCCATTTTGAACATATTGCTTTGTGATATCACAAAAACCTACACATTTACATCTACCTACTGAGCCCACAGCCGTTTAGCTGCATCCACGCACACCAAAGTGATGAGTGATTCAGCCCACAATGAGGGCACAAAATAGGTTAGCCATTCGGAGGCCATTTACACATAAAAAACATACTGGTAGGAAAAAGAGAGGTTGGAAAATGTCCTAGACCTGTTTTAAGTACATAAAACGACACAAATCAAATAAGTGAACCTGAAAACTATAAGCAACCAAGGTTGACCAACATACCCAACCCTCCTGTATTCCAGCAGCAGCAGAGAGTTACATGTGCAAAAATGCAGAAATGTAGATTGACAGACCAAAAGTTTGGTGTAAAATCAACTGACTGTCACAGATGGCGGCTGCAACTGTACAAAAAGGCCCTTTAAAGCAAACAAATTGGCCCCTAGCCCTGGCATGCCAACCTAGAAAAAGACTCTGTCGAGTGACTCTATTATCATTCAAAGGCAACTTGTACTATTAACGAATGCCCCTAATGATACGGCCTACTCTGCCATAACCAAGAGCCTAATGAGCTTCCCAATACACAGTCACTTTTAATGGCCTACACTAGGTGTAACATTTGCCAAAAAAGAAGAAATACTTACATCATACAGGGCTCCAATGCCACAGATGAGCGCTGCTAGGTAGAACACAAATCTCCAGCTATGGGACACAAGGCAATGACAAGGTGAGCTTTAATGGGGTCCTGCAAACCGGAGTTATCCTTCAGTCACTGAACTGCAAGAGTCATGCATGTATTGTCACTATGGCAACCAAAGTACAAATTTGATTGCATGGTTTGCATTTAGTTTACACAGTAACCAATCAGGACCAAGAAGTGACAAAAAAGCCAAATACAGGTTATAGAGTTTCGATATTCTATTTACAGTACAGTGCAAAAGACTTTATGTTTTATGTTTATGTGTTTGCTTAATCATTCCCAGACCTCTCCTTATAGAAGCTCAGTATTACACTGTAGCTCTCATCAAATACCTCAAATACCTGATTCAACTCTATCAGTGTTTCGTTAAATTAAATCAGGAACTGCTGATGGAGTTTCACAAATCCATGCAACGGCACTGAAGTGAAATCTGGAACCAAATCTGTGTTTTTCTTATCAGCTCACAAAATTTCAAGTATTTTTCTAACAAAACATTTTGTTAATTAGCATTTATTCTAATGTTAACTTGTGTAGTTGCTGGAAAGTACCTTTACTGCTCAGAAAATGGCTTTAAACAGTTTGCACAGACTTTTGGATAGTAATGTAGATATAAAGGATGTTTCATCCAAGAAGCTGGGGTTAAGGAGTGATACATGGACTTTGTATATTATCTATAGATATTGGTTAGCTGCTTCTTTTATGTTTTGTTTTAATAAACTACACCAAACTAGGCTTACCTGGCCTCTCTGAATTTCTTCAGGACCCCCGGGCGCTCCTGGTTGCGCCTTTTCCTGAACCAACGCTCCACCTGTCTGTTTGACCAGCTGCATTTCTTGGACAGACCCTGAATATCTGCCTGGACCAGCACGTGAGTAAAGACATGCACAGTGAGGACTGGGAGTTTGCTGTCCGCTCAAGACTGTCAGTTTTCATTCACACCATTAACGTACATTTGCATAATGTCATGTGTTGCATCTACACAGGGGTTAGACACACACGTACTTCATTAGGAGACATAACATTTCACACACACACACACACACACACATACACACACACACACACACTGGTACAATTACTGGTAATATTTTACCCTGTTATGACAACTTATGACACCCGCCGTTACATATTTATGGCTTGGTTATGTCAGTGTTATGTACTAGGCTTAAGAGAAGTGTTAGCTAGTTAGAAAAAACATGTGAAGCTCCATGGCAAATAACCAACGAAACATTTGTTTCACCCCAGCATCAGGAGACTGTTAGTCCAAATCCCAGTTAAACACAGATATATAGTCTTAGCCTGGGGGTTAACTTTTGACCACATGAAGAAGTCTAAGATGGGTATCTCCATAGATGGGTATCACCCCTAGTGCTGGAGATGCATATCATACCGTAATATAATACTGTGCAAAATGCTGAGTCATTTGTCATTTCTTCATATTTTGCTTTGAATCAGCTTGTTGGTGCAAAAATACTACTTTATGTCTGTCAATCTATCTTATCTTTGTCATAGCGAGTAAACTATGTGGTCAAATGTTTTACTGTGACAGGCTACAGAGTGCCTAAAGGAGTCTAGATAAAAGTGTTCCAACCACTCAGCATTCAGCACCACCAGTATACTGATCACCGCCTGATCATCTGGAATCATCTGCTAGTTGCACCGCTGAGGTAGGTACCGTCCCGACACACTGCTCCCCGAGCGCTGTGTTCCTGGCTGCCTGCTGCTTCACTTGGTGAATGGGTTAAAAGAATTTCGTGCTGTTCACACAGGGTGCTGTGGTGTGTTCACGTATGACAGAATGGTCACTTTAACTTTCAATTTATCTGTTTCTTCACTGGTTCAGGCCTTAGGTTAGATGGTCTTTGTTGTGATTCATACATAGGTTCGGGGACTGGACTGAAAATGAGAGTCTTTGCAAGTCCTTAAGGAAGCCTGGAGAACGGTTCCTCAAGACTACATTAAAAAAACAAGAAAGTCTGGCTCTTTGGAAGCAAAATAAAAAGAATTGAGGGGCAGCACAAGTTGTTCGTAAGCTCTAGTGAACATTCACATGTGCTGATGTTACCATCAGCTGCTAAAGAGCTGAGAAATCTCATTTTGGTTGCTGAATTTAAGCTGATTTGACAATCTTGCAGTGAATTTGGGGGAAGTGCAGTGTTAATACTGCGGTAGTTGAACGGCTGTAGTGAAGTGAGTACACATGATGGCACTACCCGGAAACGTGTTTCTTTACATACTTGCTCAATTATTGTTCATCCCTGCCTTATTGGATTCGACAGGGAGTCTTGAAACCCATTATTATGTGCCCTTTTCTCAGATTTATGTTATGAATGTGAAGAATGAGGACTGGCTCTTAAGAACAGGTTAAGTGTCGTTGGCAAAAACAGTTCAGCTGTGCTCTACCTTTGCTGGGGTTTTGGACTGCGAGGTGAAATATTGCTCCAGGATGGGATTGCTCTCCGCTCGGTGTCTGTTCTTCTCTCTCACACCCAGGCAGGCTGCAAATCGTATGGCCACGAACCTGAGAAAGAGCAATAAAATAGAGATAACAGCTCATTTCTGGCTACTTTACAATATAATAATAATACTGTGCCTGTTATTCGTTGTGGTAATATAGTGTTGTGGCAATACTGATATCACAGCAAGCTACAGAAGACAAATGAGCCTCTAATCAATGTTATTGACCAATCACAGCTCCAGGTCTCATGTAATCCGACAAAAGTCTTATTAATCATATTTAACCCTTAAAGACACTGGCCAAGGTGTTCCTAAACGGCCCATATTCTATATTTTCCTTCTCTTTCATTTCTCTGTCATGTTTGTTTGGGTTTGTGTACCAAAAATACTATTCACAATTCATTGTTATATGCCAGTTTTCCCGTAGAATTTATCCCTTAGAATTAAACAGGCTATTTTTCTTGCTGTGCCTTTATGACTGGTATATGTAAATGAGCTCTGTTCTAATTGGCTGCCCTGTACTGCAGCTCATTCAAAAGACAGCAAAGAGCTGAAATACTCCTGGGAACTTCAGCATGAAATCCTGGGCTAAACAGCTGTATATTGGAAAAGAAGATATATGTAAATGTGCCAGCTTTATGACATCACAAAGAAGGTGATTTGAAAACAAGCAGTTTTGCAGCTTAGTTTATGCATTTGTATTGTTATAGATGGGTAAGTGAATGTACATATTGAAACCGTAAAAATATGTTCCAATTTAATTCCATAAAAGTGATCATATGAGCCCTTTAATATATCATATATATATATATATATATTAGTGGTGGGCCGTTATCGGCGTTAACATGCTGCGTTAACGTGAGACTCTTATCGGGCGATAAAAAAAATATCGCCGTTAATCTATTAGGGAGCTGGGTCTATAT
>JBBPCY010000150.1:21337903-21363346 GCA_037974405.1 Brachyalestes nurse
TATATATATATATTTGTGTGTGTGTGCGTGTGCACGTGTGTGTGTTTTGTAGTCTACAAGAAAACAAGTCCCTCATTCCATTAAGCCTAGACTTAAACTGAAGAGCTGCTGGAAGACTAAGATTCAGAATTACGTAATTAAGTAATAGAATGAAGAACTCCACCAGGGTCCTATCTGATAACACACACAAGTCATATGAAATTTATGTAAAAACATTTTACCAAGTGAAAAAGGAGTATATTCTAATAGACATCAGAACTATTTTTCTGTGGTTCATATCTGTCCTAAACATGCCCTAAAGTCAGGGTTACTGCACCTGTATTCAAAAATTAGCAGGTTTTCAAACCAGACCACATTAGTGTTTGTTTGTAAGTAGAAGAAGAGATATTTTACTTATATAAATAAAATTTGTAATACAAATAATAAAAAATATATTTTATACTGATTATATTTTATTTAACAAATCATATTTTATTACCATTTTATTATTTTAAAATAATGAAGTTACTGTTTTATTTTTGCCACTTTTTGACAACCTAAATTAAAAAGGTCCAAAGGGCAGATTTGCACCATTCCATACAGAATATAAACTGAATTTAAATGTAATTCATCATATACTCATGCATTTCTCACATTAGTAAATGTGCAGAGTCACTCACCTTCGAATAATCGGTCTGTTTTGTCATGTTTTGGCTCTAAAGACAGGGAGAGAAACAGAGACGATCTGTGCTGCTGAACCGATGACAAGACTTAATGTGCTTTTGTGTTTTCCTCCCTGCAGGCAGGCTAAAATTATAGCAATTAAGGAAAATCTAACATTTAATTCCATTAATGGTAAAAACATTGATTGTGTTGCAATTAAATGCCTTCTGGGAGAAAAAAAAGCCCTTTTTATCAGTTTATATCAAACATCCAAACCTGATACTAATTGAACAAAGAGACTCCCGTGTTTTTCAGCCTACTTTCCATCTGTTGAATGTGCAGCGTTAACAACCACAAACAATTTCCACACATTTCCCTGCACTTCGAAAACAACAGAAAACCCGACTTTAAACACTGATGTGATAGAAGCCATCAGGTAGTAGTTAATTTAGAACACAGTCATGGATTCATCAGTCACAAAGATGTTTGTAAATTAATTGTAAATCTTTATAAACTTCTTTCAGAGATGGGATCATGAATACTCAATAACAACAAGAAAAGTTAGTGTTAAGAGACAAGAGCAGCCTTATTGTAATACATGTGAGAAAAGTTAAGTTAAAAAATTCCTTTGTCTATTTTCACCTTTAAATGGTTAAACATGCTACCATTCAGATACTGAAAGCAGTCGATAGTAGCCTTTAAACACTTATACAGAGACATGATGCAGCAGATTTATTAAATAACAGTTTATGAACTTGGTAACAGCAGGAATTAAGCCTTAAATATGAAAAAAAAACGAATAATATCATTGACAATAATTATTGTAAATGTATCTAGGTAAATGCAAAGTGAAAAAGATACATAATTGTAAATTAAACTTCAATTTCTAACAAGTACACAGTTTACATTTAAAAATAGACCTTTAAATTTCTCCTTAAGCATTTTATCTTAAGACCTTTTAATGCTAATGACTATTAATACATAAATATATCCATAATACAGGAAAGGAAGTGGTAAAGCTCTGAATGATGGCTATGGTGTGACAGAATGATGACTGCAGTGTGTACTCAGATCTTAGCGTCATGTTTACAACTTTGTTTTGATCTTTTGGAGTTGTGTGTGTGAACAGTGCTGACGTTTTAATGAAAGACGATTTAATTAAAGTGGCGATGTACCTGCTGTAACTGGTGCAGCCATCGCTCAGGCCCGACGATCAGCCTGTGAAAAACTACGGGAGCCGAGTCCAGACTGAACACAACCGAGTCGCTCTTCAGAAACGGCTGCAGGTCCGAGTTCAGCTAAAACGTACACACACACAAACAGTAGTTTGCAATATCAAAACCATTGCGACAGCAGCACAGTGTGTAAAGTTTATTCTGATGAAAAAAAAGGGGAAGAAAGCATTGCTTGATGAATAGAAATGTTACATTAGAATGTTAACTGACAGCTGATTATTTTGTAATGTCATTGTGCTATATGTATTTGTTTATTCTATTTATCAACATCAGTGATGTCTGTTATGGTCGCTTCACAGTAATTAAGTTTTTGGCACCAGTCAAAATATCAGTTTTAATTCTGGACTTTAAACAAAGATGGGCCCTTTGGGTTTAAGATAGAATTTCCTTAAGCTCAGTTGTTAGACTAAAAAAATGACATGATTGGAGTTGGACTCGGAGTCAAAACACCAGCTGGACAAGTTGGGTCAGCCTCGGACGGTTATTAAGATATACTGGCATTCAGATCAAAACTTCAGGCCCAATTAAAGAACAGGTTCTGGCTTAGGGTCTGATGTTAACCAGAGCATTTTTAACCAAAATCAAGGTGTCAAAAAGCATTTGTTGGACTGTTTGTTTCATGAATACAGCTAGAAGAAATTCTACATAATGTACAGTTTCTACAAAAGTACGAGTTTTTTCCAAAAACTGTGCATCATCACATTATTTTGGATTTTAAGAAGAGTTTTATCATTAACAGAAAATGTTAATTTCTGACACTGGATCAGTGTATCTGGACCCTCCACTGTATAGAGTAAAATAAATTGAAACCTGTTACCAAACGTTAATTCTAGCTGGTTTTGCTGCTGAAAGAGGACTGTGTGTGTTACCTTGTGTCCGAGAGCGAGGTGTTTTCCATATTGGTAGGCCAGCGTTTGGGCCTCTTTATCATGCTTGGCCAGCTCCATCGCTGCCTGGCAACTCTTCGCTAGCAGTGCACCATGGGAAAGAAACGTCTGGTCCTCCCACGATGCTATGGACAGATTTCCATCCTTCAACAAAAAAAAAAGAATATAGTTGAGATTCATATTTGGTAATATTATTTTTTTTATATTGTTACCGAAAGTGGGTGTGGCCTAAACTGGAAATGAGTGTAAAGTCCTGAAAGTGGGTATATTTATTGCAGGTGAAGATCCTGATGCGACCAATACACATATGGAACGTAGTTTATACTGCCAATCGCCAGTTCGGATTTTGAAACAAGTATGTTTAGCAGCTTACAGAAAATAACACTGACTACGTAGGTACTAGGTAAATGACATTTCTGATATTCAGTAGCACTGAAACCATTTGGTCAGTACCATAAAAGCACTGAATTTTGATACACAGCCTTAACTAGAAGTTTTGATAACAGACTTCTAGTAAATGAGCTCTGCTACAAATTAGAAAGAGCAACAATTAAAGGAATGGTTAAACAAAAAACATGTCTTGGCTGTCTGACTACACTGAGGTATACGGAAAAGTGTGTTCATTAAACAATTCCTTTAAGCATCAGATGATTTCAGTCTACTATCTCTTATGTCAATCTGTATATCTAAAATCAGTCGGTCATTGAATTAAAATATATATGCTATTCTATTCTATTCATTAAAACAAAACACTGATCTCTGTTGGAAGGGTTTCAATGCTTTACGAGAGCACCACTTGATCCTGAGCTGTTAATGAGGCCTTTAACTAACAGCCACTAACTGCTCACGGCTCTAGTTACGCTCAACACTTACGACCTGATCCGAGGTCAGCGCCTGAAACCTGAGGCATAATTTACACCTGAACAACTTCCCAGTGGCCAAAAATGACCCAACACCTCAGTGGAAAATTGTCCAAGTCCTCATGGTGTACCTCAAAGTCAGCGAGAAAGAACACAAAATGACCCCCCAAAAAAAGTATCAAAGTTTGGAAACTGAGATGTTCTCTCCAAAATTAGCTGAAACCGAGAGGATCAGGGGGCCGAGGGACAAAAAGTTCTAGACTTCCTCCACGATTAATACCTGTTACCTTCAGCTGAGAGGGGGGAATAAATGCACAAAGCAGCAAGCTGGGACCGGACCAGGGGATAGAATGTAACCGGAGCCGTCTTAGAGAAGGAAAAGTGATGCGTTTCTCTGCTCGGAATCCTCTCGGCTAAAAGGGGTGAAGAGAAACATGACCCCAAACCATCTCTCTCGATTTCCCTCTCCCTCGCTCTCTCACCGTCCATTAGGATGGGCGATATGGCAAAAATGCAACATTGTGATAATTTAACATATTATAATGATTTACAAAATGTTAAGAGAGGGTGATGTGGAAAAGTCATCAATATGCACAGGCATGACAGTTATGCCACTGGTTGCTCTCTACAATTAGTCTAAATTTATTTTTTATCACCTACATGTGACCAATCCATGCGCCACCCAAAACATGTTCTTTTGTAGCTACAGATGTTAGGATGGATAAACTTTACAGAACACAGTCAGAAATCCCTCTAAAGTGGAGGAGAAAACATAAATAGCTACATTTAGAGTTATTCGTTAAAAATTTTTGGTAACTTGAAGGGAAAAAAGCTTCCAGGGTAAGATGCCTTCATCTGTGATGAATTGTTCTAATCTCAACACATTACTCAATGGCTAGGACAAAATTCTGAAATTTTATCATGCATTTCTGGGAATGTCATGCATTTCTGGGAATGTTTCATTTTAATGGTCTAATAATAGTCTAATTATTTTATTAATTTGATTATGGCAATGTTACACAAGAAGAGTTATTAAAAATGTACAATGAGGGGTTGTGGAGAGGGCAGTACTTTTGGCTTTGAAAAGAAAAGCATTCTTTCTTACTTTTAAAATGAAATTGTAACGCTAAGTTTAGGACAAGAAACCCCCCACAAAGACAGATTGCAAGAGGATGCCTTTGGCCCATTGAACACAAAAATATGATTTAGTTACGTGTAAATATAATGTGGAATGAATAACACATCCCAGCTGTCCAAACAAAACCTTCTGATTTTTTAAAATCTTAAATTTAACTTAAAGTAGGGGCTACAGCAATAGCAATTCGGATCCGTAAATTTAAGAAGGCCTGGTAAAATCAGGTAAATGCAAAAAGTAACTACCTATCACATGTCTTATCAAGACAATCAACATTTACACATGTAGGTAGGTTTTTTTTTTACTGTAATATCACATTTTATCTGGTTCCACCTGTATATGGAAAAGCTCCGTACTGAACTGTTGGCTGCTATCCATACACAACAGGTAACTTTTTTTTCTTTAATTAATGAAAAGGGCTTTAGACTGTTTGGACAGCTGACTTTGGCTCTTCAGTAGCTGGCTCTGGACAGAAAAAAGGAGACGACACTCATCCTCTACTGCAACTGGAAGCTGCTCATTCAGACATTCACAAGTGTAATGTGAGAAGAGTGTTTATCTACAGATGTGTCAGTGTCACTGACCTCTATCTGACCAAGGTTATGTCCCCACACGTTTAAACGGAGGTTCAGGTGTTCCAACAAGGCGAGCAACCTTCATTCTGCTGCTTTAGCTTCCTAACCTCCTCGGCTGTAGTGCTACTTACCATTATACACAAAGATTAACTCAAAGCACTGAAATGTTCGGTTCCTCCACCCCTCCTTACCTGAAATGCTGTCTGAAACAGCTTTCAGACACAAGCAAATGTTTGATGTCTGGAGTTTGCTCGTTAAATTTTGGCACTGGTGCGACAAGGCTAGTGTAGCAAGGAAGTAAAGGATGATTATACCCAGTTGATCAGTCTTTCCTTCCTAAATCACCACACACTCACCTTAATAAGTAGAGTTGTTAAATAATTTCAAACAGGCTTGCTTACGTGGTTTCCTGCACTCCTTGGAGACCAACAGAGGTTGCACTACTGAACCCACAGTTCAAGCACCACATATCCAGTGGAAATAAGTGTTCGTCATAGAGTGGCACTGGTTTGGTTTCTTCTTATGCAAGATAAGAATGTAATGTTTCAAGACGTCATGGGGGCAGGTGCATAAAGGGAACCTTAGACAAAGACTAAGGCTCTTTACGCATGAACTCCAGGCAACATCTGGAGAATCAGGTCCAGATATTGTCTGCAGTGGCCTTTTCATCAGTATAGTACACAGCAAGAGACTGGGTCATGTTCACACATACTGAACACACTCTATGTGGCTTTGGTGAGAGGTGGCATCTGGGTAGAGCATGCAGGAGGCAGGACAAGATGCAGTCATGTTTTGTGGAGGTTCTAGAATTTGTCTGAAATTTTTTCCATTGGCACTGATAGACAGAAGTTCCTGAAATTCGTCGTCTCTCCAGTTTTGTTGGTGTCTTCATGTAAATGAACCTTCTTCCTCAACCTCACATGCTTGTTGTTTTTAAGCTTTGCATCAATTGCATAAAAACGTCATCAACGCACCCATGAATTCTTGAAAATGACCTGTTCTATTCACGCATGGATGCAATCAGACATTACATGGACTCCGTGTAATGTCTGGTCCGAACGATTCTGACATTTACAGCTCCTCCAGGTAATGTCTGGAAGAGTTCCGGATTTCAGCGCACGTGCGTGAAGGGGGCTTTAATTTAAAAACTGCTGGGCCAGATCACTTCAATTAGGTTTGATTTGATGTGGAAAAAAACTTTGACATGAATAGTTGAAATGCATGAAATGTCTTGACACAGTCCATAAATTGTGTTGTTGCAGAAGATTGTGGTATATCTCAGTGGTTTTTATGTCTGCATTTTTTGGAATCTGTTTTTACAGTGCAGTTTACAGTGCAGTTACACTTATAGTGGTAGCACCAACAAACAGGCTATCTCTATATAAATATTGATACATTTTTCCTCCATTTAGAAGGTCAGTTCTTTTTCCTGTAATGAACACTGTAATGAATGTGGGCTGCTGTAACTTAAAGGAACAGATCAACCAATCAAGGTGGCCAAAATGAATGAAAGTATAAAATAACGGTCAGAAGCTTCCATTACCTATTGGCTACATTAACCTTTTAACTCCAGTGCAAGAATAAAGGAGCTAAGACACCAAAGACATCCTGGCGGAAACACTACATTTATAGTAAAGGGGACAAACAGGAAAATAAATTAAAGAGGTCGGGCCCCTGCTGGTGAGAGGGTGTTACTGTAGTATGCCCGTACCTCTGCAGAGCTGGAATTTTCATGGTAGACACCCTGCACCAGGTCTCCAATGGCACTGGAGATCAGCTCCACCACCTAAAAAAAAAAAAACAAAACACAAAACAGATGCGGTTTAGAGCTTCAGAATGACGTTAGCATGGCACAGTCCATGGATAATGTTAGCATGGGACAGGGTCAGGGCCAGCTTTGTTCATCTGAGGAGTATTTACAGGCTCAGCTGAGATTAGCATGAATCAGTGGAGGAGATAGAGTGACCAATACGCAGTCATTAAGCAGATGGACAGTCAAAATACCACTGGTGTACAGAGAGTTGAGGAGTTAACGAGGTCTCTGACATCTGGCCGACATGTAGACACACACACACTAAAATTTTTAATACAAATTATCATGCTTTCTTTGTCAGTTTTACACACTGTACTGCATAATTGCTTGGTTAGAATGAAAACAAAGTCTTTCCGAGTGGGCTTGGGATGAAATGCTCCATTCAATAGAAAGTCAGAATTGTTCACAGTGGTGGTGAATGGAACTAGACGTCTGCCTCTAAATGTGCCCTAACACAGCATTCTTTTACCAGAGTTTTGAGAAGTTCCTGGCCTAAAAGTAAATCCATTCAGGGGTACATGCAGGGCATTGTGAGCCAAAACAGTCCTCAGAGAAAACCGATTAAGTTTGCCACTTTTTTACCATCAACATTCCATCAAAACTCAGAAGACACATTTAGATTCACTGGTGGGTTTGGATTGTAAATAAGATGGTTGTGTTTGTGTTGTAGACATCGTGACTCCTGGTTTCCACCACTGATAAGAAATCCGAGTTGGTAAGTTTCTCTTCAATGAACCATATTTCACACCAAACTCACTCTGATTTGGTTTGCATATTAAACACGGAATGGGGAATTTCCCTTAAAACAAAGCTATTTATATGCATTTTTTTTATGTTTGTAAAGATTTCCCCCAAAGTGATCAGTAATGGAAATAGAGTAAGTGGAGAGGTAGTAGCCAACCCACTCCTGTAGGGGGAACTGTTCAAACCCACTCCAGCGGTAAATTACTCAACGGCTCCACTTACGCACAATTAGCCTGAGTATTCGTTTCACTCCATCCTTTCCTCCATCTCTTGCCGACTCCTGCTAGCCCTTGCACTTCTCCTTTACCCACTATATCACTCTTTTCCCCCCTCTTCTTCTTTCTGAAAGACTCGTCTGTTGAGAAGCACGTCTCTGAACGACAGAGAAAAGCGGAATGGATCATGTGCCGCTTCATTAAGTCCAGACATTCGTTTTTTTCTTTCTTTTTTCATATTTCATATTCAGTTACATGGCTCCGTTTCTCTCCAACTTTCTCTCACTTTTTTCCTTACTCTCCAACTTTCCTCCCCTCTCCCTCTCTCTTGCTCGCTCGTTCACTCTCCGTCTGTGCCCTCTAAGTAATCGGATCCTTGAGGAAATATTGAGGCAACTCGACTCCTTCAACCAAAGCCCAAAAAGGACAATGCCCCTACAGTGTTACCAGATGTGCCGCCTCAAAACGGTCGGTACAGGGGGGAAAACTAATGTGTGTGTGTGAAGTGAAGGGGGGCTTTTTTTGGAAAGTATCAGATAAGCCCCCCTCCTTCGTCCTCGTCTCATTCCCAAATCCAGCCGGTGTCGCGTTTCGCCGACAGGTCTGTGAGGAAAGGAAAGAGGAGAAGACCTGGCTGGGATTAGTTTACCGTTTATGCTAGTGCCGAGCCAGGATCCCACTCACACACACATACACACACACACACACCGTACCAAGCCAGGACCCCACTCAAGGCCACATAATACACATCGCAGATCACTCGGCTGATGAAAAAAGCACTTAGCTGCAGAGCTAGCTTCACTGATTTTGTGACGCTAATGGCCTCACGCAGGCCTTTATGCTAAGCGCAAATGCAAACAGCGCTAAGCTTCATTTATGCAGGCTAAAACGATCCTGCATTACAGCTCTGAGGGAAACCAAGTCCACCAACACCAAAAAACAACTCAACACTTTGCTCGACTTTCGTAACCTGTGAGATATTTCAGCCATTTTCTAGCACTTTCTTTCAGGATTCAGTTGATCGGTACTTTTACTAAAAATTGTAAAGCTAGATTCCCAAATTAGGAGGCTGGTATTGGAGAATTTGGGCTGGTGAGCATAAGGAATAGAGTAATCAAACATGCCACAATGCCTAACAATGAAATTGCATAATGCTACCTGTGGCTTTCCTGTGACTTTTAATCAGTATTGGCAGTGTTAAAGCTGTACATTTCAAGCACCTTTACATTTTGGCATTGAAAAACAATTTTGTGCATTAAAACAGTGTGGTGAACTGCTAGTGAACTGCACGTCTGTAGTGAACAGTGTCAGTACGGCCGAGCGGTCTAAAGGTTCGAATCCCACTTCTGACATGACTTCGGAGCAGCTGGTAGCCTAGGGGTTGTGATCAGAAGGTCATGAGTTAGAATCCCAGGACTGCCAGTGGCACCACTGAGGTACCCTTGACCAAGGTACCATCCACACACATTGCTCCCTGGGTGTTGCATTTCTGAGTGCCCACTGCTTCACTTGGTGAATGGACTGCACTGTGTGGTCACATGTGGTGTGTTCACTTGTGACAGGCCATAGATTGTCTCGTTAACTACAATCCCACAAGAACTATAGGATCACTGTACATCACCTGGGCTTCAGTTGTACCTGTTTAATTAATAATGTTTCCATTATGTAATGTAAATCAGACATATAAAAAACTCCACTTGGGTACAGATGGCTAGACGTCCTGTAAGTGTTGGTCAGTCAGCCATAGGCAGGATCGGGAAGGGTAAAGCATATCTTATCACAGTCGGCTGCACAACAGGTTGAGTTACACATAACAAACAATCGTGATCTTTACTCACAGTTGTCTCCCGCTGTGCGTGTCCTGTGTCTGTGTGTGTGTGTGGAGTGAGTCACATGTATAAACACTTCAGGGGCTTTCCACTGCTCCATTGTTTTGAGTGAATAAACCTTAAAGTTTGTGTGTGTGTGTGTGTGTGTGTGAGAGTTTGTGTGTGTATGTGCGTGTGTCTTTTTGCTGAAAAAATCGTCAGGTCACATAAACTGCCTTAATATTTGGTAAACAGTCCTGGATTATGGGGTAAAATGAGCAGCTAGTGCACTGCAATGTGTTAATATGTTCCAAATCCACATTCCACAAGGACAATGCTTCTCAGTCCTGGTTCTGGAATGTTCTCCCTGCTTAAACACACAGAGTAAGTAAAGGCAAGTGAACAATCTGTATGAGGAATAAAACACTGCATCAAACTAAAAACACTGTCAGCAGGGAAAACCTGTTACCTGTTCTTTTGTGATGTCTTTACCACCTCTGCCACCAGAGGGAGCTCTAGAATGCTTATTTAAAAAAAAATAGCACACACCCTTTCTTCAGTTACAGCACAGTTACAGTTTCCATTGCACTTTTCATTTAAATCACAGCACATATACAGAGAAAGTAGGATGCTGTACAGGTACAGATACAGGTCTAATGTGTCTCGAAAACAAATTGTGACCTGATCGCTCAGACCACCTTCCAGAGGTTGTCAGAGACAAATATGACCACATATCTGGTGTAGTGTTAACACAAAAGAATCCCTGACAGCCATGAAGAACCAGCTTCATCATCACAGCAGCTTCGTAGCTTCTTTCCTCCTCTCCTCTCCAATTTGTTAAAAACAGAGCTGCGGCACATTTTAAACAATCAAGCTCAATGCCCATTAATCCCCTTGAAAGACTTCAGGCAAAATAGAGACAAGGGGCACAAACTTAATTACAACCTGAATTAATGTCTTTATGTTTTAGATTTATCAAATGTTGACATGTACCTAACTCCACTAACTGGTCTCACGTCATTTCCACCGTTCTTTAGTCCATTACTGGTCAGTTTCTGACCCAAAGGCCACCGTCAGCTGGACCTTTATGGTTGACGGACTATTCCGAGGTAGTTTACGCTTAGTTTAAAGCAACGTGTACAGTATATGTGATTATTCTTTCAAACCTATCTTTAGGCATCATCTTTGAATTAAAATGTTAAAACATTTTCTGATATTCTGACACTTGCGTTTATTTTTTACCTATATGTCAACTAACACATTTCATGAAAGTTAAGTTAAGGCAAAAGTTAACATGATTTTCCAGCCCATATTTGTTTCTGTGTCTTTAAGACTGATACGTAAATGATCCCTGATCTGACTGGCTGCCCTGTATTGTGCCTCATTTAAAAAATCAGGCTGAAACACTTCCGATAACTTCAGTGTGAATGGGCAGGGCTGAACTGCTGCAGTCTGAAAAGGCAGATATTTGAAAATGTATTGGTTTGTGTGAATACAAAAACAGTGAATACAGAACCAACTGTTCTTGCAGCTTAACTTACATATCTTAAATGTATGGACTGTGGGTTTCCATAATAGGCGCCCTTAAAGACATTTACATTTACTGCATTTAGCTGACGCCCTTATCCAGACCGACGTCCATCAGTGCTCAAGTAGTCCACATCTGTTTCTTACACTCGTGAGCTAAACTCAATCATCGTCTACTTTTCAACCGACATTTTAAGGACCTGCAGGAACACTGCAAAAGTTGCATCAGCAGTCCACGTGATATAAACATTTGTAACGAGGGACCTTCCTCCAATCACAAAGTACGATCATAATGGATCACTCGGGACGCATTCGTGTGGATGTTACTTTGACAGGCACCACCTACCTAAACGCTGTTGAAGACCGAGTACACCGCTTTATGACAGCAGTATTCCCTAATGGCAGTGGCCTATTTCAACACACTAATGTGTCCCTCCACACTGCAAACATTGTTCAGGAATGGTTTCGAGGAACATGACTGAGTTCAAGGCATCTGCAGGGTGTGCTGGACAAACTAGTATTGGTGCCCAATACCACAACACCTTCAGAGGTCTTGAGCCTCGAAAAGTCAGATCAGTTTTGGGGGAATGAGGGGGACCTATACAACATTAGGCAGGTGGTTTTAATGTTATGGGATATATGGTCTAAAGTACATAAGCTAATAAAAACAATACCAGCCGTCTTGAAAGCTGAATTTGGTCCACACTTCAGACTGCTCCTCCAATACAAACCTAAAGCTGCAAACTTCAGACACCAAACATGTCTGGCTGAATACATCTGGGATCAGTGTGTAAATCTGATTCTTCACAAAACTGTTCTTTAAAGCATGGATCTCAAAATACTACTCAACAGTCTTGAGTGAAAACTCCCAGAGAACGTTACGCGTGTGTCTCAGCCAATCAGCCGCAGGCGAAGCCACAATCAGCCTAGATGAAGATCATGGTGGAGTTACTCACACTGTTTTGGGGGAGAATTTGGCCCCCAGTTTCCTCCACAGAGCTCTGGGACGCTGTGAGAGACTCAGAGAGAGGCTAAAGTTTCTGCACATTTGAAACATAACATCTAATTGGAGTGATATCATCGCCGCAAATTAAAAAAAAAAAAAAGTCTCCCTGCAAGTTCAGTCTATGAGGTATAAAATTAAATCGCAACCAGAACGGCGCAGAGGTTCATTATTGACCTTGGCATCTGCACATTTCAAGTTCAGAAGTGCTGGGTACAAAATGAAACCGTGGCTATATACACAATGCTGTGCTAAAGTCTTCAGCACCCAAGAAATTTTTAACTTGGCAGTCAGTGTTTTTTTTCATTTCTAATATTAGAAAACAAAATGCATTAACGCAGTGATGCAGGGATGTTTTACTGTGAGTCCACACAGTGGTGCAGTTACTTTTGCAGCCCTAGACTGTGAGAATAAAAAGATAATCTTGCTCAAACAGTTTTGGGGGTGTTTGGTTGTGTTCTGACTTAGTCACACACGCACGCACATACATGCACGCACACACGTGCACGCACTTACATGCAAGTTAATACACAGTAAGAAAGAGAGTTTAATTTTTATATGAGACTGATCTCCAGGCTTTCTGTTTCTTCAAGGAAGACCAGAGGCAGCAGTGACCCGAGGCTGACCCTTCTCATTAATATCTGTGTGTGTGTGTGTGTGTGTGTGTGTGTGTGTGTGTGTGTGTGTGTGTGTGTGTGTGTGTGTGTTTGTGTTGTATAGTTACCACTAAAGCAAAGCAAAGGGAAAAGGGTTTATTTTCATCCAGGGGGGAGAGGCACATTCTACAGCTCTACTTGGTGACAGAACCTGTCAGCGTACTGCCTGCTGCTCAGCAGTGTGTGTGTGTGTGTGTGTGTAAAGGAGAAAGACAGAATGAGAAAATTAGAGCTGCATGATATGGGCAATACATAGAGTTCATATAGAGTGACTGGATTTCTAAGTATTGCGACAGCAATATAGACTTCTAATTAGGGTCCAGTATATCTGCTGGTTGACGAAAATTCCCACGTTTTTGGTGGCACTGAGGGAATTTTATCCAATATTGCTGCAAAGTTTTAGACTTGATTCATTTTTTTAAATAAAATTTTCCATTACGGCTTAAGAGCTCCAAACAAAGGCATAAAAATAACATTATCCCGATTAGCTGAAATGCTAGCTTGATGTAATATCATGTTAATGAAGGCATGGTAGAATTAACATCTAGCTACCTAAACACATGGTTAGCTCTGTGCCGTGTGCCATGTCTTATGTGCAGTTGTCTTGCAAGATCATGTGACGTTTTCTAAATGGGTGCTGAATTACTTCATTATGTGCAATAGTCTTCATGTACAATATCACTATTATGTCAATATTACTTTTATTATTTAAATATTAGTGCAATAACATACTCTTAACTACCATCTGTGTCGGTAGATTTTACTCAACTGTGTTACTCATACGCAGTATTTATAGCCAGCATTTCTGTATATAGCATAGTGTACTTTTATATTCATTTTTTATTTAGATTTTATTTACTTTATATTTTATATTGTTCTTGCTTCTGTGTCTTTGCAGCCATTACATAAGAAATTTCCTCCGGGGTCAATAAAGTTTTCTGATTCTGATTTTAAGTTTGCTAGCAACAGTCAAGAGATGGGAGGCCAAAACGAGAGCATAACCAGAATGAATAATTCGGCTAAAGTTAACTACTGAAAATAAAGAAGCCTTTTAATACCACTGACACTTGATGGAATGAAACCTTTGCATAGGTTTACGTCAGTTGTCATGGAACACTTAAGTAAGTTATAATCAGAAAAATAAGATAGCACCCGATCGTGTTTTTGTTACATTTTTTTTATTTATTCTCGGACTCTCTTACCCTTTAAATTCCCCAAAGTCTGCCACGTATTTAGGCTTCCATCCCTCACACCTGTAACTTAAGAACTCCATTAATTTAAGGGGTTACAGGGATATTCAAGGTGTTATAACTGGTTATAACAAACAAACATTATAAGCCCTAATGGCTCCTGAGGCGTAAGATTTGCTGTGTGTGTGTGAGCGAGAGAGAGAGTGAGTGAGAGAGAGAGAGAGAGAGAGAGAGAGAGAAGGAGAGCAAGAGCGAGGCTGTATGTTGGTCGATAATGAGAGAGTTTAATGAGGGATGTCTTAGACATATGCTTCTGTACCTGAACCAGCACAGGAGGGCGCCTCTCTCTCTCTCTCACACACTGTCTGTCTGTCTGTCTGTCTGTCTCTCTCTCTAGCAGACACGTCCATGTGCAAGTGTGTATATGCGCATCACCCATACAAGACATGAGTGTGTAAATTAGTTGACATTCTCAATGTGTGAAGGGATGTCTGTGTTATTTACTTCAGTGCTTATGCAAATGAGCCTCTAACCAATCATAGTATTTCTGACTGTGGAGCCAATCACAGCTCCAGGTGAGTTACTGGGTGTTCTGATGAATTGAGATCTTCATTTAAACCAAAAAAACCAAACTGTTAAAGGTGATGTGAATCGGTCTGCTGTAGCCGGATTAAGGAGATATATTTAAATGCGTTAGTTTTTTGACATCACAAACACTGATTTGGGGGAGTAAACATACCGCTTATTAAAAAATATTTACAGACTTTAAGCCTTTTTAATTCCAGAAAAGTGATGATATGGGCCTGTTAATATTGTGAGTCATCGCAATCACCATATGGAGCAGTAAAATCGCAGTGCTGATATTGTGCCCATTTCGTGCGGCTCCATTAGAGCGTGAATGTGCTTGTGTGCAAAGTAATGAATGAAGTGTGATTTTATTTATGTCTACATCTAATTCCACCCATTGATTTTGTTGTCTTTAGTGAATGCAATGCGTCAACTGCCTGTCAAAATCAGCATAGAAACCAAATCACAGCATTTCTTTTGTTTTACAGGTAAAGAGACAGTTTGAACAATTAAATTCGAAGTATTTAGCTCAGATGTAGTTGATTATCTTCGGTTTAGAACTGGAAACAAATTTTGCTAACACTCACTATTTCAGTCACCTAAATCTTTCCTATAAACACACCCTCAAAACTTACTCTCAACCTGCGCAAACCTCATATTTGAAACAAACCTCTGAACTGATTCATTGAAACTGTGCTAATACCACCCAAATAGTACCACCCATATATTCAAATGCGTCTGCAGAGCGTGAAAGTGTCTCTCTCTGAGTGTGTACAGATGCTGCTCTGTGGGTTCAGTATTGATTTGTTGATTAAATCAGTCAGTAGTGATCAGGCTCATACACACACACAGCAGCAGTAAGTGCTGTTTATCCCAACACTAAACATCAACAACACGCTTATCAATAGAACCAACTGGACAACAACCCCCCCCCCCACACACACACACACACACACACACACACACACACACACACACACACTCTCTAGAGAAAAGCATATCCCAATATTCAATATCAGTCATAGCCATTCACTCATTCTTTACAATTTCACCAGCACGGGCCTCATCTTAAATGTATTTTTGCCCTAAGCAAAACTCATTTGTTAAATAAGTTATTTTATAAGTATGCTTTGGACCCTAAATTTAAGTTGTTGCAGTTTAAATTTTTTTAAATGTATTTACATTTTAATTTTATTTCACGAAGTCACAATGATGCAAGTTTAGAATATTTAAAATATTTCATCATATATCATCCAAATATTCAAATATTCAAAAAACGTTCCTGTCGTCATAGGGTATTTTTCCACGTCAGAGATGAAAAAGCTAAAAAATAATCATTAATTGCTACAAAGATCTTAAACATTTCAGTCATAGCTTAGACAGCCCAGACAGTACGTGCCAAACTTGACTCCATTCTCTAAAATTGCATATTCATTTCAATATACATTAACTGCATGTTCAGTTGTAGCTAATCACCTGAATGTAAATCAGTTCATCATAAAATAACGCACAGTATATAATCCACACTGTCAGCTCTTTTCTGGGTATTTTCTATTCATTTTGTAGATAACGTGTATTACAGGCTTCGGGGTATTTATTTCTCTAATGCCTGACCACCACTGAAGCCCCAAAAATTCTGTCTGACCCTGAATCTAGACCCACTAAATTCTGTATAACGCTGACTAAAAAACTTCTCATTCATATAATTACATAATCAGCCAATAAATAAGCAAAATTAACAACTTTCTGGAATTAAGTTAAAAAGAAGTTTTGCCACAACAGAATTTAATCTCAGAATATAGCGTCCCCTTTATCAGACGGGAGAGAGAGGAAATCGTCCATGCAAATCTGTAATCTCATGTTGATTTGGCGGTTTCAGAGCAGTAATCAGCGCTGTGTCTGTTCACACACACACACACACTCACCTCGGCCGGTGATGACCACTTAGCTCTTCCCCAGAGAAAAAAACACAGAAGCCCTAACGAGACACTTCTGTTGTATTCTATATGTCTGAGAGTACAAGTATTAACTGTAGTAGTGTAATTACATGTTAGACGCCCAGACGCTTCATTAAATGCTATTTCTCAATGCAGCGAAAATGTTCAGTGCTTTTGCTATAAATCGGAAATACTGTTCTAAAATATCAGCTGTTTTGGAAAACGAGGTGGCTAAATGGTGCAATCAACAATAGGAATAATAATGGAAATAATGAAGTTTTAATGCTGTACTCAGTCCGGTTTTACCTTTGAAATTTTTCAAACAATTAGTCAGGAGCAAACCATTTTTAAAACAGTAAAGAAACAGTGGTGTATGTGTGTGTCAGCAGTTAGTGTCATCTTGTTTAGTGCAGAGTGAGGTACCTTGGTGTTGTTGAGCTGAGCCAATCCTGTGCAAGCGTTAGCTAACAGGAAGTCCCCACTCAGGACAGCCATTTTGTTCCCAAACTGCATGTCCTTGAAAGACCCATCTGAGTTCGTCCAGTCCTTCAGATTCACAATCCCACGATGCACCAGGAACGCTGTGTGGATCAGTTCTGTGATCTCCGCCAGGTTTCGCTGACTTAGAAACAGAAAGAATAAGAAACAGAACGAGGGAGGGAAAAAAAGAGGTCAGTCATTAAAACTTTAAAATGTCTGAAACTGAACCAAACCCAAAAGTATCATAACAGTTCAACCCACTGCAGCAAATTTTGGAACCTAACTGTCTGTACACAAATTTTGTCCAATCCTGATTCTAGCCCAACTAAATTCTATCTGAGCTTGAATGTAGCAACATTATATTTTTGACTGTAGCCCCAAAAAAATTCTGTCCGATCCAGACTGTTGGGCGACAAAATTTCATCTGAACTGTAGCTCCACAAAATTCAATCTCAATAGTAGCCCCACACAATTCTGCCTGACCCCAACTGTAGGCCCACTAAATCCTGTCCGATCCAGATTGTGGCCCAACAAAATTAATCTCAATCCAATTGCAGCTCCACAAAATTCAGTCTGATCCTTTCTATGGACCCAAATACTCGTTCAGATCCCAACTGTAAGTCCACAAAATTCTGTCAAATCCTACTGTAGCCCCAAAGCATTCTCTCTGATCCAGACTTGTGCCACAAAATTCAGTCCGAACTGAATGTAGCCCAACGAAAATCTGTCCAAACCCAAATAAATGAATACATTATTTCTAAAAAGAGAAATAATGAGCACAACTCACAAAGACAGTAATCAGACAATTCATATCCAAAAATGTTAAAGTAATCTTTCATATTAAAAATAAAAAACAATTAAAACAAGAAGTTCTTAACATAATCAGATCTTCTTCATCCATGCAGAATCTGTAATCTGACAGTTTCAGAGCCATAATCAGCTCTATGCCTCTACACACACACACACACACACACACACAAACACACGTCGGCCGGTCGATGGCCACTGATGACCACTTATAGCTGCATCCCAGAGGAAAAAAAAGAAGCCCTAATGAGACGATTTTGTTGGATTCTATATGTCTGCGAGTACGAGTAATAAATGTAGTAGTGTAATTACACGTTAGCTGCTCGGATGCTTGTTGTCATTAAATGCTATTTCTCAATGCAGGGTTTTCTGATTTCTTTCTGTTTAATCACACCTATTGTCTGCAGTGGTGATTCACAAAGTGGCCCGCGTTGGAATTGCCGCCCATGGCTGTGTTCTAGTGACTGTTCAGATCACGTGATCTACAGGTCATACACGTCTAGCTCTTTCCAGGGAAAACAGTCTGAAGATCGACGATAAATATCACTTACTGTACAAAAATGTGTATTGAACTAATTTAAACCTTCAAAATAGAACACAGCTGTTCGCAGATAAAGGCATACATTTATAACAGTAATTTAGTCCTGTACACGATCCATATAATCAGAAGGAATCTAGAAAGCCATAAACAAAATGAAGAAACATTAGATGTGTCCAGAATGGTCAACAGAGCCAAAGAGGATTCTAAAATAACCAAAAAGCTGTAAAACTGCTATCAAGTATGAAATTAAAATGCAATCAATATTGAGATTGAAATTATAATAGAATTTATACTACAATTCTAATAAAATTAACATCCAGAATGTATCATATTCTAAAACTGAAGAACAAATTATACACAAATTTAAACAATTACAGTACACTATTACAGCACAAAATGATAACTGCTTGACCAGATAATTAGATCAACACAAACAGAAAATATTAAACATGTTGTAGAAGTTATTATTGTACATAAAAACTGAAAATAACTCAACTGGTACTGTATGTAAAATTAGAATATATTTGAATATTGGGAAAACAGAAAACAGGGAATTTCTGATTGCATTACTGAGCCCAGCTGACTGTCCTTATTCAGTCTACCTAATTTCTAGAAGTTGTGTTCGGCTGTACCAGTTTTACTCTATATGTGTAGATATGGCGGCTGTTACATTCCTCTCTGCACAAAGCAACCGATTACTATCAGCTCTCCAAACACCAGCCATTTGAAGTTGCACCTGCTTATTTTCTAACGCACTTGCTTTCAGTGATGGGGCGTTTTCAAAACACACGCCAAAAAAAAAAGAAAGAAAAAAACAACAAGAAAAATCACAAAAGCAAATGAGCCACCACTCCAACACAGAATTGCAACAAATCATGATGTGTCTAAACTCAAATTAGTGAGTACCTTGCATCTTAAAAGAACGCAGCAGGGCTGTGTGAGTGCCTGTTCAGTGGGGGGGCATGAATAAGGAGTACTCGAGTTTTCACTTGATGTGCTACTATTCGGTTCACAATTTGGTCGGACAAACAGATTTTCAAACCTGTTTGTTGTGCTTAATTCTGCCGGTTCTGAAGTGGGGGTTGTACTGGTGTTGCTGCTGTCAGTCAAAAAAGTCTGCTGCAGGGGTGAAATAAAGTTCACTTTAGCCACTCTAGCCATCAACTCTTCAGGCCATGGACTAGCTAGGACTGACTTAAGGCTGGCTATGACTGTGTCATTAACACTTCTTTCTATTCTAAAGCAAAGCTTGGAATACAACATAAATCAATAAAAAAAAAAAAACAACTTTAAACCAAAACCAGATGACTCATAAATGCTGCAATTATTGCCAAGCAAGGGCTAAAATTGTGGATTCTATCATAGCGCCAATGCACAAGGAGGTGTTGCTGTCATATTTATAACTGTGGTAACAAGCATGCTTTACATTTGAATTAATCCTGAAACACAATCCATAACAACTACATTTAACAACAAATATCCAACAGTAGTCTGTAAAATGCTGCATCATCAGTGCAAAATAAATTCCACCTAAAAAAGGCAGAAAAGCTGTCAAGGCTCATTTAGTATCTTTAGTATTGCACTGTAAGTATTAGAAGCCTAATAGTAATTGGCATCATGTTACCTGTATGCCTAAAACATCACATGTTCATCTTAAAGCACTTGGAGACGTTCAGTGATCTCTAATACACGTGTTTATGCGGTTTCTGTATGCCATACTGTTATCTAGAAACATAGATGAATTGACATTTATATAATTTATATATTATAAATCTGCTTTTATGTTGCAGATTTTCTACTGTATCTATCCAAGCTGCCAGAAAGTGACACAGTCTAACATTTTACATGTACTTTAGATAAAGTCTGACGACAGACATCTTCCAGCCAGACTGTTAACGGCCCCCTCAAGCAATTTCAAGGCAAGAACCAGCAGATTCCTAATAATTTGGAGAGGGAACCATCTTTTTAAATTTCCACCCGGTAACAACTGACGTCAGATGATTTAGTCATAAAAAAGAAGCCAATTTGCCAATTACAGATGTTTAAGATTTTATTATTATTGTATTGCTACACTAACTTACACGCATATAAAGTGATGCCTTCTATGTATTGTATTTAAGATACAGAACGCCTTCTATTTTGAATTGCCTTACTAATAACTTGAGACCTCACAGATAAGAGCTAAAAAGATAAGTGGGCACTTATAGTCACACGTGAACACACCACAGCACACAGTGTGAACAACGTGAAATTCCTTCTCTGTGTTTAATCCATTCACCAAGTGAAGCCACCAGCGAGGGGCGCCCGGGGAGCAGAGTGTGGGGACAGTACCTTGTTCAACGGTACCTCAGTGATGACACTAGCAGGGACTCAACCAACAACCTTCTGATTGCAGGGGCAACTCCCTAACCACTAGGCCACCAGCTGCCTCAACAAACCTCCTGGACCCACAGATTAAAAGTCTGATGCTGTACCGACTGAGCTGTCCGGACTAGTTGGACAACAGTAGCACATTTACCATTAGGTAAATAAAGTGCAAACAGCTGCTGAAAAATACAGAAAACATAGGCTCACCATTTTTGCATTTGCATTTTTAAAAAATGTCTAATGCTATAATTAGTATGAATTTCTGACACTGCAGGAGAGGCCATTCAAAACTCTGTTTACTACAAAAAATAAATGAATGCTCTCTGTGCAGGCTGGCTTCCCAAAGTCAAGTCTAAAATCCGATTTTCTGCCAAAATGTTCCTCTTTGGTTCCTGTGTGTGCTGGAGTCAGTGGGAGGGGCAGCATGGTGAGTATAAATAGCTTTGGGACTCAGTTGCCTAGCAACCGATGCCACGGCGCAGAGGGGGTCCGCCCCCAACACGCCCCCTTTCTCCATCCGCTCCATTTTCCATCCGCAGATTTAACTCCTGATATGCAGTTTTGCGTGTGAGTGTGTGTGTGTGCAGGGTGTGGAAGTTGGGTCTGCAGACTGCCACACGAAAACCTTATTTCTCCAAAATGGTCACTTCACAGGAGAATTTCAACATTTTCTACACATTAATGTGAAGAAATTTTATTCCAAGCTTTTTTTTTGACTATTTCTATAGGTTCATCTATCATGAAATGATCACATGTAAATAAAAGCTGGATTCAAGAACATTCTGTTGGCCACAGCTGCAATATGGACAACATTATTTGCTTTTTAATAGGCCAAACTGGCATTTAAAATTGTTAATTGTGTGTTTGGTGTAAAAATGAGCAGATACTGCATCTTTGTTCATAATACAATTGAATAAAGTATGGGTTTAATTCTGGATTACAAAAGGCCCAGACACAAATGACAAATGTGTGAGCCATTTTTATTTACTAAATAGAGTTTGCTTCCTTAAGTCCTAATTGGCTGTTTTTGGCTATTTTCAAATGTGCAAAAAAGAATCAAGCCCCGAAAAACATTGTTCTATTGTCATGATAAACTGCATTGTTTCCTAATGTAATCGTTATAGGGTCAGAGATTTCCACCACTAATGCCTGCCCCCACAGCACTCACTTTCAATCACGCTTCAGGCTATCATCACACCCTTGGTGCCCCCAGTAAAACTGCAGCTCAATAATCAAAAGAGTGACTGTCAAAAAACAGTGTCTATAAAATGCTGTGTGTGTAGCTGAATCTGATTATGATTATGGTAATGAAGCGTGGAACTGCACTCCAACTGGGGAAACCTTCCTCAGTAGGAAAGCGCCTTGTACGCCTCTCTGTCCTGCGTCACAGTGTTACTACTGTGCCATCGAGGGGAATGAGGTGATAAAATGAGTGACACGTGTGTAAAATGACTGAATACGGTCTCATTAACGCAGCTTCGATGCTGTGGCGAGTCCACACAGCCAGCAGACAGTGAGGATTAAAGTGGAAGAGGGTAATAAGAAGCTGAGCCTTGGTACCAGATGGCTTGAGTTCCACAAGAGTGTCTGCTGGGAGGAAATTGTAACGCTGGAGCTGATCTGATCGGGGCCAGCGGCTCCCTTCCCTTCCAGTCACTCTGAAGAAGTCCTGCCAGGGCTACAGCTATCATTGGTGGTCAGGTCCAAAAGTGGACAGGGCTCTCTAATGCGTGACGGAGTGTGTTCAGAAGAAAGAAAGGACCTTTCTGTTTAGCTGCAGTACTGCAGAAGATTCAACTGCAATTATATTAAAAAACCACACATTTATAGCTAGTCAACCATCATTAACAGAGGTGTAACAACTCATACAATTTGTTATTTGATACAATACGATACAATAGTGTCATGATTCTATATATTTTTCACCACAGCTAAACTAAGTGGCAAAAAACAACATGCATGTTAATTAGGACTGAACTATTAAACACTTTTATATTAAAATAACCTGAACGAGTGCAATTTTATAGCTTACATAGTTTGGCAAAAACATCCTAATTTAACAGTATTCTGCAGAGCCCAGGTGTAATCGATCATCCCAAAGGCATCTGGAGTCCAAATTTTGCTTCTTTGGTGTTGAACTGGAGCCAATAGTCACCCCAATCTTTTCTGTAAACACATCCCTAAAACATCTACCATTCTGATCAATCCTAATCAGGATCTTCTTTAAGGTGGATCAGACTCGTGAATGTGGTTTAGGACAACATATGACTTACTGTGAACTTGAAAACTGAACAAACCTTCACTGCTACAGGCAGCCATTTCAGCAAACACTAGGGCTGGTGTTCAAAAAGCAGGTGTAAGAACAACTGATCTTAGATCAGACTCCTCTGTATTTTCTGGATCAGCACTCCTGCTCTGAAGTGGTCTGTGAAAACAGACCCTGTTGTGTAAAAAGGCTGCCTGCTGGTGGGCTCTGCTTGGCAAAAAAAAAAAAACTTGTCTCAATAAACCGCACCTTCCATGTTTCGTGAGAAGCTTCATAAAGAGGTGTTTGAGTGTGTGTGTGTGTGTGTGTGTGGACAAGAGGAGAGTGCTATAATGAAAGAGAAAACAGCACACTTCATATCTGTCACTGTCTTCATCTCATCTTTAACGAGGTGACCCACCTGTCTCACACACACACAGCATGAATATCTTTCCTCAAACACAAACACATTTAAGCAAGCACACACACACACACACACACACACACACACACACACACACACACACACACTGCACCATCAGACAGTGGTGGTGAAGCAGAAGACGTTTTACAAATGCTGTGTGTCAAATGGGTGGAGAGCAGCTGACTGCAACATCCATCAACACACACTCCTCTGATGGTCACACACATAACTCTAATGATCATACAGAGACAGAGCAACCTCCATACCCAACACACACACACACACACACACACGTTTGGCTTTACCAAACCAAACATTTTCAAAATTCAGAAATCACTGAATCAACACCAAAAATTCTAGACAATAAATAACACTTTAAACTGAACTAAAATGAAGTAAAGATTAAGTGTGTTGGCTGCTGTACGAGCCATGAAATTCAATAGAGGACAGTCATCCAAGGATATGAATTTATTATAAGACTTATATCATTATTATAAGTCTTCATAAATATTATTATTACTACTACTAGTAATAATAGTGATAATAATAATAACAATAGGAATAATGATGATAATAATAACAATAATATAATAATATTAACAATAATAATGCTTATTGTTATATTATTATTATTGTGTACGTATCTATATAGAGTAATATGTCTCATAAGACTTAAATATATGCAAGTATTCTTATGTAGTTATGTTCCATGTGAATAAACTATATTCAAGGATCAATATGCAATAGCAATGACAATAATCTAACACATATAACTATCAACATTAAAACCACCTGCCTTTTATTGTGTAGGCCCCCCTTGTGCCACCAAAACAGCTCTGAAGCATAAACTGCACACGACCAAGAAATAAGCCGCAGATCTTTTAAATCCCGTGCGCTGTGAGGTAAGGCCTACATGGATTTGACTTGTTTGTCCAGCACATCCCACAGGTGCTAAAATGAATAAAGATTTGGAGAATTTAGAGGCCAAGTCAACACCTTGAATTCATCAAACCATTCAAGAAGATTTTTGTGTGTGCCTGGACACACTATCCTGCTGAAAGAGGCCACTGCCCTTAGGGAATACTGTTACAATGAAGGGTTGTACTTGGTGTGCATCAGTGTATGTGTCTAAAACCCAAGGTTTCCCAGCAGAACATTGCCTAGAGCATCACACAGCCTCCACCAGCTTGCCCTCTTCCCACACCTGGCCGTCCAAAAGAAAACTTAATTCATCAAACCAGCACAACCTTCTTCCACTGCTTCCTACTTGAAAAAAACCTACTTGACTTCAAGTTCCGTTCCGTTAAAAAAAAAAGGACCATATTTGATAGGTAAGTCTAGCCATTGCATTTTTTCCCTTGTCAAAGGTGTTTAGATCCTTATGCTTGCCCATTGTTCCTGCTCCCAACACACCAACTTCAGAACTGAGATTATCAATGTTATTCACCTCACCTGCCAGACTATATGTACGTATCTATATACAATACAAATGCTAATAGTACTACTATTACTACTACTACAACTAATAACAACAATGTCCTGAATTTATTAGGACATATGTGTGTATGTATATATAATAAGTCTTATGTACTATATTTATCTAAAATGTCTATATAGCCATTGCCAAACCCCTAAGCTTAACCTTAAAAATCAGGAATCTTTTTTTTTTAAATAATCACAAACATGAAGTCAAGGGCATTTCATCTGAAAAGAACACACACACACACACACACACACACACACACACACACACACACACACACACACACACACACACACACACAC
>JBBPCY010000150.1:21363446-21398533 GCA_037974405.1 Brachyalestes nurse
ACACACACACACACACACACACACACACACACACACACACACACACACACACACACACACACACACACACAGAGAGATCGGAAACTACTTCATCTGCATTGCCATGACGCCTAATATCCAAGCAATGGAATTATGAGGTCACATCCTGTTGGTGCTCCAAGAACAGTGGCGCGGCTGTGGGTGGACGAGCGAGGGAGCAGGCGAGTGTGTGTCGATGAGTGGCGATTCCCCATCCATCTCGCTCTGCCGGTAGAGAGAAAGAGTTCATTCAGACTCACTCACACACACACTCATGCTCACACACGCACGCGCAAGCTGCCAAATTAAACAGTTGCTTCTGGTAACTGCCTGGCACCAGAAGCCAAAGGGATACACACACACTGTAGACACACTGTAGACAGGCCTTTTTATGATGGAGTGTGTGTGTGTGTGTGTGTGTGTGTACTGGAATGCTAATGCTTAATTCATATTCCATTGCCTTTACCTGGACATTCTAAATAGATATTTATGCCCCCCTGGCCCCCAACATACAAACTGAAGACCCAAGATGCGTCATTACAGAGCGGCTCTGCGCCAGACCCAGCGTCAGAAGGGGACACTGAGTTGTTTCAAATGTTCTGAATAAACGAACATGCTCTCTGTCTATTTGCAGTTACTTAAACATGTTTGTCGGAAAGCTGTTAAAATGTTTTTATGAAACGAAACTGCAAACCTGAAGAAACAGTCCTTAACTGGGTTTTAGTGCAGTGCAGTATGTGAAACACTGAATAAGATTATTTGAATTTTTTGTATGTGACACTGCTGGGACTTTTGTTTGTGTGTATCAACTTATCAAATGAGATACAAAAATGATGCATCACGAAAATGCGGTCTAGTCATAAAAAATAGCTTCTAGTCTTTTTGTTTACCTTGTTTTTGTGGTGGCATTTGAAATCAACATCTTCTTGTGATGTCAGTGCTCATCAGCACTCGACACTCAAAACGTGGAGCAGTTTAAAGAACCTTTTGGAGCCCAGGAACTTATGTATGTGTTTTGAACAAGAACTTGGAAACTGTTTAAATCTGCTACCCAGACCATGGAAAACACTTTGATGAAGCTGAGTGTTAAAAATATGAACTATGAGCACATAGCCGCTTCATAACTACTACCCTTTTACAGAGAATATTTTCTTACTTCTTACTACTTGAAAAGAAAGAGTAGAAACCAAACAAAGGCGAGGACCATCAAACTCTAGACAGCTGGAACACTTTCTAATAAAGGAAAGTTTACGAACACCATGTCTCTCCATTTCTCCCTCAATCGCTCGCTTATTTCTAGCTCAGTGTCTCTTTCCCCAAACGGTTCTCCCTCTCTCGGCCTGAGGTGTTTAACAGCCCTCAGCTCTGGTCATTAGTGAGGAGTGATTGCCACCTCACCACACAGGTCATGTGACTAGGAGGGGGCTTGAGGGAGTGATCGAGCAAGCAGGAGTGAGAGAGACAGAGACAGAGTGAGAGAGGGTGAAGAGTAATGGAATATCATTTAAAAGAAAGAATCAGACAGTGGGTGAGGTTTGTTTTCTTCTAACATGACATCTACTCAGGCCCTGTTGCTGAAAGAAGAAGACTGAATCACTTAAAATCATTTATTACTGCTTTGAGTTTTCATGTGATTCTTCATTTGGATCACCAAGTTATTGAAAATGACCCATTTCCCCCTCTAATTTTATATACAGATACATAAACACTCACTTCAAATGTCTTGAGTTTGCTTACATATATTAAAACAATGTTTGCCAAAAAGGAATATTTTAGCAATAATCTGTTCAACACTGAGAAGATCTGATAATGAGAACCGCTGCTTAGCAACTTGTCAGTAAACTCACCAAAGATCAGCATGAAAAAACATTATACCAGATTTCTGAGTTTCGTTGCCGGTTAATATTTATTTAGTAGTTTATAAGGCTCCAAATTACACTAAATGCGATCATTTAAAATTATCCAGCTATTGTTCTGCATGTATTGTTCTGTCTGGATGTAGAAAGACAAATGAAATACTGATAAAAATCCAGGTTTCTTTATGGGACTTGCAATCCAACAGCAGCGTTATGTATATTTATTAGTACATGAGTTATGTTTGTTTAGCACAAAAGGCCTGAGATTTGAACAGTGTGCTACTTCTGGACACTAGTTCAGTGCAATGTGTGCTTTTTACTTGTAGCCAAAGAAGAAGTCTAGCAATTCACTTACAACAGCACAAATCAGCAGAACAGTTAGCCAGTGTTAGATATAGTCAGTGATGTCGTTATGAGAAGTCAACAAGCTGTGAGTCGGGGAAAATATCTCAAAAAAAGAAGAGACTGTGGCAAAAGGTTCAAATGGAAAATGTTTTCTAGAACATGGAAGAATCTAATACAAGTTTAGTCCTCTCACAAGTTGAGCAGGTTTAAGAACAGGGATCCAACACCTTGGTTAACATCAAATTCAAGGACTTTTCAAGGACTTTCCAGGACCAATATCCTCAAATTCAAGGACCACACATGGCGGCATTTACCTACTGCTACCGCTGAATATTTTAGCAATAAACAATTTTAGATGCAAATGCAATAAAAGACTGTGAATGGCATAGAGGTTGTTGGGACAAAATCAATGCAAGAAAGTGGACTAAATGTAATGCCTACATTCATGTCTATTTTTTCGCCGGAAAAATGGGTATAACAAGCAAACGACGAGGCATAGAAAAAAGCTGTGAACAAGCACGCTATTTGAGATCAGTCCCGACGTTTGAGAGCTGAAACGGTGTCTCTATCTCGAAAGCCATGGGAGGAGTAGTGGGCCAAAAAACGGGTGAACGGAATAAAAATAAAGATATCTGCAAGCGGCTACACATATGTTACGTTGACTACATACAGGAAACAAGAATATAGCGCCGAAAATATACAGAAGAAGAAAAAACGAACTTTGGCAAATTAAAAGTCGGCATAGGCATAACTTTAAACAAACTTGTGGTGCCAAAATAATAATACGTTGACAGCGGTCGTCATTCATGAAATTTCAATTCCCAATAAATATTCAAGGACTTTCAAGGACCGTATTTGTTTTTATTCACAAACTTTCAAGGATTTCAAGGACCCGTGGGAACCCTGTAAAAAAGGTTTGTGGATGTTTTTATGGAAAAGACTTGGGACTATTGATTTCATGTTTGTTAGCAATGACAGTCTCCTAGTTCCTGTTCTAAACTAAAGAAGCAAAAATAGCTCCAATCATGTTAAAGCTGATCAACCACATCAGGGGAAAAGTTTGTGAATTTGATTTCTTCATTGAATGATTCATATAATATTTAAAATGAGTGAAAACTGTCTTGATAATTGATAATTTAACATTCACAAGGGTCAAAAGCCCTCAAATTTCCGATTATTAGCATGTGTGTGTTCTTACCTGGGGTAGATTCCACTGACCATGTCTGGCAGGAGGCTCTTAGACGTTGTACTGCTCGGCCCTGCAGCCTTCGACATCAACAACACCACCAGCCCGCGCATCTGCAGGTTATGCTTACTGTCATACACAAAGCCCCTGCCAGAGAGAGAGAGAGAGAGAGAGAGAGAGAGAGAGAGAGAGAGAGAGAGAGAGAGAGAGAGAGAGAGAGAGAGAAAGACAGAGAGAGAGAGCGATATTACATTTATCTCTCTGTACAACTACTCATCCAGTACGCTTGCTCAGTTTGGCCATTCCTTTTTTTTTTTTTTTTAAGAATGAACTATTAACTCGGGCTACAGCATCATACCGCAGAAAATTATATTTGTGGAAAGAGTCTCCAACATCTTGACAAAACACTAATATATGAATACTTTGCCAGCAGTTCTCGGGTTGCAGCTGAGTGAACTTTGGATTCGTTTAGACATCAGAGCAAAGTCTTTAGCGAGAGTCCGTTAATAGGAGCTGTGAGGTTGAATGATTTCACATGGAGCTCTACCTCTCTGAGGGACCATCAAGCCCTAACTATGCACCTCTCTCTCTAAAACTCCAATTTCCTTTTACCAAAGCAATAAAAAAGCGCTCGCTGTTCAGCAGGTGCGAACTGCTCTTTAAATATTAACATTAGAATTGTCAGCTTTAGTGCTCATTTGGGCCCCGCAGGCTTCATTTAGCTTCATGATAAAAACCCATGGGAACCGCACGCACATCTTTTCGCCTCTCGGAAAGCTAAACACACAGACAGATTCCATCACCCTGCAGACTGGACTGCATTACAAACATCATGATTAAGCGATTAAAACAGATTTTAAAAAACTGTTGTTCGATTTGACACAGTATAGTAGTACTCACTTTATCTCAGGGGAAGGATGGCCCTCCCTCTCCCCTCATCAATCAGTGGGGAGAAGTAGACATGTCTAAATTGGAGGGAAACTCAGTAAAAATCCCACACATAAGGGCCTTATGGACACACATTAATACACATTTTTTTCCACCTAATGACACTAGGAAGCCTTATGATATATAGAAGAGTAAATTTTTTTCTAATTTTCTAAGTAAACATTCTGTAACGTTTGTGTCCGTTTTCAAAATTTTAAAAGGGAATTTCACAGATAATTTTATCTTTATTTAATTCAATTTTTGAATAATTAAATGATTGTACAGAAAGTCATTTAGCTGTTCTCGAGAGAAACATGGCAAGTTTTTTCATTTTTCATGATGGAAGCGGACATCTGTCTCTGAAAGCTCACTCAGAAAAATGTATTACACGAAGCAGTTTTGAAAACACCGCCTGGTGCTTGAGACATTGTTTTTGAGAATGTTTTGGTTCTGCCCTAAAATATCATTTAGAAAGTTGAAAGTTGAAATATTGTGCAGAAAGTGCAAATCCGGCATCATATCTGCAGTACAACAGTCTTAAAATCATCTACAAGGGGGCACTTTTAGCACTATTAGCTTTTTGCAGTAGGATCTCACGAACATGCACATATTTATAGTGACAAATTTCACATATATGAAGTATAAAACCGATCACGATAGTTCTAGAAAAATTATTTTACATGTTTCACAATATTTGTTTCAAGCAAATTTGTTTGAGCCAATTAATATTATAACATTTCCAGGAATAAATGCACCAGCAATTGTTGAAGCTCCCAAGCATTAAAATACAGGGAATTATTATGCAGTCCCACAGGGAAGTAAGCGCAGAATTAGACTGACACTGAAATGAAATGTCTTCCTCACTGTGGCTGACCTCAGCGCAGGGTGAAGATGCTTTAGTTTCCTGAGGGCATCATGTGGCAATTTAGCAAAAAATTGGCTGAATAGGACACTGATCATGTGTCGGGACAAACACATGGTCTGTATGTGTGGACCAGGGCTTCCACCACGGCTTCAGAAAAGCCCCGAATGCTCAGTAATTGTATGTAAATGAGGTGCACAGAATGCTTGCCTAATGAGGCAACGTCTTTTTTTCCCCTCTTTTCTCTCACTCTCTTTTCAATCCTAGGGGTAAAATTGTCCCCTCCATTACCCCCTCCCCCTACCCCTACTAATAGAATCCTCTCTGGCACTCTCTGTGTAAACTGGCTCGTTAATTAAAGCTGTATAAGGTGACCTGTGGTTGGAGGGCATCAGTGTTATCAGTTGAACTGCCTTTCAACGTTATCATTAATTTGCTGCTGCGATGCAGATTAGCGCCGATGCTTTCCAAGAAAAGCTAACGGACCCTTTAGCTGCACAACCCTCTAACCTCTCTCTTATAAAAAAGATCTTCACACCACGAAGCAGTTCACTCTTCAAAACGAACTCGAGAGGTCACGGGGTGAGGGGGGCAGAAAGTGTCAAAGGACGTTTGTCTCTCAGGCAAAAATGGCCTTTTTAATAATCAAACTGAATGTGTTCACAAATCTGTCTCTTTTATGACATCAAGTTGTTTTGTCAAGAGCCAAATGCCTTCAAGTCTTCGCTTCAATATCAAGGCATCGCTTGGTCTCACCAGAGAAGATCCGACAGCTTGAAGAAATTTGCATATCTCTTCTAGGATTTCCCTGCTGTTGCAGTTATCCTTCAATCCCTGCAGTGGTTTATTTTATCATAAAGCAGCTGTGTGCTAATCCTTTGGGTGTATTTATCAAAGTGTCACAACAAGGAAGAAAACAGGTGACTTCTGGCTTTATTCCCAACGCAGCGCTGTCACTACACTTGGCACAAATTTTTATAGGTGATGTTGTTTCCAGCTAAATAAACCTGATTAGGTCCTAAACGACTGGTCTGTTGAAAAATCAAATTTACAGTTTTCCACCTTTCCCAGACAGTCAATCAATCGAGGTATGTTTGGTGTCTTTTGAAAACAACTGAAGATGCAAGGCTAACACAGATAAACATTATTCACCCAATTCATGTCCAAAAATCTCCAATACGTCTTTCAAACCAAATTCAGGCTGAGCAGACTTGTGGATGTGACTTACTGCGAGCTATAAAAATGAGAAAAAAAACTTCACTGTATAGCCAAGCCTTTTTACACAACAGGGTCTGTTTTCACAAATTGTCTCCAGAGTAGGTGCACTGATGTAAAATGAGCTTTTGTGACCATAAATACAGAACTGGATATAAATAAAGTCCTGGATGCAATTCGAATAGGATGAGGGAAGTTTTAAGGTATGTATTAATAGAAATAATTTGGGTCATTACTGATTAGTGTTTGTTAGCAACATTAGACCAGCAGCAACAGTTTAATGAAGCAAAATGTCTTGACTGACCAATTACATCTGGGGTCAGTGGGAAAACTGTGTAAACTTGATTGTATAAAAATGACCACCAAACTATTCCTTTAACCAACACTCTGGTGAAAATATAATTTAAATGATACTTTTAAAATATTTATTTCGACATTATTGTTAATTTGAAATGTCATCCCCTTAAAACTGATGTTAGCCATTTTATTTCTGAAACAAAAAAAGATGATGTCTGTTATGGAAGCTGGTATTGAGCTACACTGATGAGCCACGTTTGAACATTAGATCAGGTTACAGGAGGGTACAAGGTTCCTGATTTTTTGTTTTTGTTTTTTTAAGACACCTCTTGTTTCCCTGGCGATATTAGTGTGCCATTCCCGTGGCGACGGTGGCCCTGATGCCGCCTCTGGAGGACAGAAATGCTCATCATGAATCAGTGCCATGCTAATGGAGAAGAGCTGACAGCCAGACACGCCCCCTAACACACACCGCAGACTTCACGCCTCCTCACGACCCCCCTACCCTTCAGCAGAGAGGAGCAATGAGAGAACGAGAAACAGCGAGCTAGAGAGAGAGAAACAATCAGTGCAAAGTAAAGAAAGAAAAAAAAGGCACAGCTGAAACAGAACGAAAAACGGAACAAAAGTATTAAAATCTTGCTCTATTTAAAGGAGCACTTCGACAAAAATGGAAATTACACAGTTACCATTTCATGCCAAACGTAGACAATAAACCCAGACACATTTGGTGTCTGTAGTTTGTACTGGATGCACAGACATGTGCCAAATTCAGGCTTGCCACTATTCTTTAGCGAAGCTATTGATCTATAATTCAAGGCTCTAGATAACAGTGTCACACAGTGTCAAAAACCACATAAGCAAGTCTATTAGAGTTGACAGAACAATTCTACATGGTTTTAGCTGAGGGAGTGATGATTTAGGCAAGAGTTTAGCTTAATGCTAATTGGTGGGGTATACTTTTCCATTATTTGTGGCAATTTTAGCCACGCAGCTCCAACACTTAACTACAAAAACAAACAAATGTCTTAATTAACAGACAACATTTTGGGAAAGGGGTGCAATTGCAATTCTAATTTACTTTCACTTTTAAATAACGTTTTACATCAAATGATCTCTATCACAGATATGAACACAAAAAGTAAACTACAATGACCTGTTAAGGGTTCAGTTTGCCGTTAAACGGGTCACTCTCTGAAGGACATGTTCATTCATTACCCTTGGAGGCAGCTTCATTTGTCACAATGTCATTGCTCACCTATGCCCCACTGCAGGTCAACAAGAATGTCTCATTTTTTAATATGACAAATTCAGATGTAGAGGAAAACCTGGGGGTCCTCTTGCCTGTTCTGTGCCCTTTATCCACACTCTAGGCCTCCAAAATAACAGATAAGATGCATGGGAAACATAGCAGTCTATAAATTATGGTTATGTCAGTACTCAGTGCACACTAAAATCCAACCTGACATATTAAACTAAGGGTGCCCAAGTTTGGTCCTGGAGGTCACTGCCCTACAGAGCTTCCAGATCCAGTGAAGGTCTTCAAGAGCCAGGTGTTAGATCAAAAGGTCCGTACATTTTGTCTTTTTTGTTGTTTACTGTCAATTTTAACCATAATTCATCTAGGTCCACCCTCTAGCTGAGACTGCCCTTGTCATTTAATGCTGGAAGGTTGAAGGCTAGCAAATGAAGCTGCCACATCTGTTCAAACTATCATAAACACATCATCATTGGGCAACAGATGCTGCCTAGCATCATGCTCAGAAATGGAGGAGAGTGGAACACCCTATCCACCCACAGAAAGCTAAGAGTTATGCTGTCTTGAACTTGTAGCCACGGATGACTGTGGCATCACCAGGCTGGATGGCTGTGGCATCACCAGGCTGGATGGCTGTGGCATCAAACTGATGGCTGCTGCCTTGTGACACATCTTCATCTCGAGTGTTTCTCTGAGTGCTCTCGTGTTTTTCGTTTTCTTTTCGTGTTTTTCGTTTTCTTAAAGTCCTGTATTTTTATCACTGCAAATTAAATTAATGTATTACTGTATTTGCCCTGCTAATAGCAAAGCAAACACACACGCATGAATTACAGTACAGTCTATACAAGGGTAAAAAAAAAAAATTACATAAATTAGAGACAGCAATTCAGTGTACACTGTACAGTATGGATACAGATTTGTTTTACATTTTTTTAAAGATTAATGTATTAAGCTGAGTTTAAAATGATTTGGGAAGTGTTTTGGGAACATATGTCGGGGCATGTTTAGGGCTTACAATAAAAAAAACAGGCATTTTTAGGCCTTTTTTTCACCACATCACAAATTTTCACTATTCGCGGAATAGTGTTCTTGGAATGTAACCCCTGCAATTATCTGGGGTTTACTGTATACCGTTTTTTACTGTTTTATTTCTATGTGCTTCATAAGGTACCACAGATACTGGCCGATAACTTACGTATTTAATGACGATGTGTTTCTAGTTGGTGGGTTAAAAGTATTCATGTATTACTTTAATATAATCTGAAGAATGAGGGCTCTCAGACCTGTTTGCATTTTCTGGTGCTTGTCAGCAATGCAAAGGTCAGTGATAGGCCTAATTACATTACGTTGTCTTCACTTGAGCTACAATAACCAGCTACCCAAACGGTAACAACTCTGGAGACGACACCTGATCAAACAGAAAGCACAAAGGATTTTCCCAGATTGTCCACAATCAGCATAACCCCAATCTCCTCGTTCACTCACTAAGGCACAGTTTTTAAGAATGAACGGGAGGCTGAAGCCGGAAAGCGATCCGCCACGGCCTGCCCGTCTGCCATTGTGGGTATTTATACGATTGGCGCGTCTTGGGCAAGGCGACACAGAAAGAAAGGAGAGAAGGCTGACTCTGCGCTGACACGAGGGGGGGGCAGGGTACCCTCCAAGCTCCCTCCACACCAACACCCAAATGGATTGTCATATCAGATTTAGGTGTATAGGTTATTACACCCTTGGGCTCCAGTTTCCAGTACTGTCGTCTGGATGGGCGAGATTGAGTTCCAGTTATTTCTCTCCAACTACCCCCCCCACTAACCCCTCCCAACTAATCCTCTCTTTCTCTGTAACTTTCACTCTGTGTGTCATTCAAACGGAGGACATCCCAACTGCCACCAAAGATGCAAACACTTCTGTTTTTATTACAAGCGGAAAAACAATACATCGGCAGACTGATAAAATCGACCAATACAACAACATTAAAATCCTTAAAGAGGAAATTTTTCAAATGTGTGAAATCGTTTAGTCTAGAGAAACTTCCCAGGTCAAATTCTTCACAATGGTGGTGAATGAAACCAGACGTCCGCCTCTAAAAGCTCTAAAAGTTACTGCATGAAATGGTTATGAATACATCACCAGATGCCTGAAACATTGTTTTACCACTTTAATGGAGGGGTACATGCAGGGCACTGGGAACCAAAATAGTCCCCCAAGGACAAGTTAGTTTAGTTCAGCTTTGCCACTATTTTAACATCATCGCATGCCAAATAAACACTCAGAACACACATGTAGGTTCACTGAGGTGCTTGGATAGTAAATATAATTGTTATATTTGTGTTGTAGAGATCAAGACCCCTTAATTCACCACCACTGTAAAGAAATCAGAGTAGGTAGGTTTCCATCCAAGCAATCATTTCACATCAAACCCACTATTTTATTTTCTCTACCACTGTGGGATATCAAAGAATATATGAGCCCCCCCCCTTATACCACTTATAAGGAGGATCTTTAAACTTTAAAAAGGTTTTTCACAGTCTTACTTCATTTACTAACTTGATTCTTTTAAGAACCATTCATTTTTGGGGGCAGCAAATGCAACATCACCCCAAAAGAACCCCTTTTGGCAGCTTAATTTTTAATAGTCTAAAGTTTCACATATTTGTCAGTATAAGCTAAAATTCCACCAACACAGCAGAGCCGCTGCTTTGCAGTGGATTGTTTTACATTACTACAAGATTACAAGATACCTCGAATGAAAAAGGGGGGTGGGGGGACACATTTCTGAGATTTCACAAAACAATTCAGGTCCTCTGGTCATACTTTTAAAAAAATACTGAACAAATAAAGATGAACATTTGAAACAGACCAGAGGAAAGTAGCGGTATCACCACTACATACCATGCTCTTATTTATTTATTTATTTTCATGGAATCTACTGTCAATGATCAAAACCAGAGATTGAGACTAATCCTATCAGAATGAAGCAGGCAAGGAGGGGATGGGGCTAGACTCAAATGACTGTTTTTTTTTTCTCCTGAAAAGCTTATACAGTATTCTGCAAATGTTTTAGGCACTCGTGAAACTAATATTTTAAAACTGTTTAGATGAGCAGTTTTTCCCCATATTAATATTGCTAAATAAAACAAAAAATAATCAATACAAATAACATCATACAGTGATTTTATGTACAGTATTTCAGTGTGTTCCTTGTGGAAGCCCAGCGTTTCTTGAAGTTTCCATCAGAAACCTGTTTTTTCAAGAACTTTTATTCATCTGATCTAAGCACCCCATTTTTTTATATAACTAGAGTTCTGCAGAATCCATTTTCACACATAAAAATGTTTAACTAATGATCATTTAATTATTTCACTATCAACATTTGATATAAACACTCAGAAGACATGTCAAGTCTCACTGGTTTGTTTGTATAGTAAGTAAAATTGCTATATTTGTAGATTTCATCCACTCTGGTTCCATTCACCACGACTGTAAAGAAAGGTAGGTTTCTCTACAAATAACTTTTTTCACACTGAACTCACTCTGAATGAGTTTTATTCCCCCTCAACTTCTGGATTATAAGGTGATGCCGAAAATTGTGAAAAACCCCCTTTATATACCTTATGAGGAGGGTGTTTAAACTTTAAAAAGGTTCTTTATATTCTAATTCTACTCATTTAACAAATTCATTCTTTTAGGATTCCCCCATGCATTTATTTTTTAAAGCTTTGAAATATGGACTTTAGCATGAGGGTATATAGAACTCACCCTAGAATTAATGTAATCCTACTGCCATAAAATTAATATTATGTAATCAGTTCAGCACACTTAAAAAAATACATAAACAAACAGTCAGGAGTGCAGAGCTGGGTCACACTGAAATTAACAGACATTTAAAAACTGATTTCATGAACCACTACAGAAAAACAGACGCAAGGTCATTTCAATTTAGCTGTCGTTTTCAGTGAGCTTGGCATTTGCTCCCTGCTCAAATGACATAATTAGGCTACTGTAACAAGCACTCTGTTTACCTACATCAGTAATGTAGGTCCATTTTAGCTAAATATCTACACGGCTGTCTCATGAATTAGTCTCACATTCCAGTATAAATCCAAAATCAATCTGAAGTTTAATTACATCGTGGTTATTACAGTAAAACAGTAATGTTACTAACATCAGTAATGTTAAACAAGTAGTTCTGGCCAGGAGCCTTAATTTCTTTTCGCTTGGTTCTTGTGACTCTGTCCTTGTAGACTCAGACATGAATCACACAGATTACATATTTTGGATTCAAAACTGTGTTTTTTACAGAAAGAAAGCTTGCATTCATGAAGACCAATAAATGTCTTTATGTGAAGAGAATATTATTATTATGAAAAATAAGAATGAAGATAAAGACATAAAAACTACTAAAGAATGAAAACTTCAGTATTTGTTACATAAGACTTACTCAGTTGAACAAATGGGGACAAAAGTTTTCCCTGAACAGAGGCAGCATGAAACTGAGCGTTTACCGTTTCAACCTTCTTTTTTTAAAAGAATACATACTTTTTACATACACACACACATATATATGTGTGTGTGTGTGTAGGTCTTACCTACAAATATCAATAGTTTAAAATAATACCCAAGGAAAAGAAGGAATTAAGTTTCTCACATGCTTCATCACTGGCATTCTGAACACATTGCGCTACAAACCAGTACTAGCAAATTCTGGTTCATTGAGGTGCTAAAATCTGCAGTATTTACTGAATGTGACAAACTGAATACTAATCAAGAAGTGCTTACATTAAAAAAAACTTTTAGACAGTCAAAGAGGCGTCTAGAACCAGTATCCCTATTGCTCACAAACACTAAACCTGGCGACTTAAGTGCTGAACGGTATTGGTACTTAATCCCAGCCTTAACATCAGATCAGTCTGTGCTACTTTTCTGAGCTGTCCATTTTAATGTACCTAATAATTACAGCACATTATGTGAAAAAAGAAGCGATTCTCCTGGGAAAACCCGGCTTTAGAGTGGATCAACACCACGCAAGCTTAAAGGAATACTCTTGATGCATTTCTACCAGATGGCAACTCGGTGTGCTGCATCTGAGTGAGATTAGCTTGAAATACACTGGAGTGCTCCTGTCAGATGACCTGAACTGAACTACTGTCCTTCACTGCATCTTTCTTTTTGGTCAGTCATTAGTTGCTCACACCTGTCAATCTCTCATTTAGCCTGCAGAAAGCCAGACAAAACTGCCGGCTGCAGCCACAGGAGGGAGCCTGATTGAGGCTTGTCTCATTATAGCAAAGCGGAGAAACTATGAAGACAGCAGTAACATTAATGGAATAATACTGAAAAGTTAGAATCCATGCTTTAAACCCATGCAATTTGCACTTAGAATCATTACTTTGTGTTACAGCAGAGAACATCGAGTCCATCTGAAGTTACTTAGAGGGTTGAGTCATTTTACATGTTACTAGAGCTGCAGGCTTCATTTCAATTTTCTCTTACTTCCATTCATTTCCCTTTTTGTCTCCACTTTTCATCACACAGTTTACAATTAGTCCTCTACACAGTACTTAATTTCTCTAATTTCTTGAATTTCTTACAGGTTTGTAGTGGCTAGGGGGGCATAAGATGCTACAAATTATGATTGTGATGTACCTGGCCATACTTAATTCTTATAAGAGAATTTTCTTTACACATTGGAGTTAAACTGGTTGTCTTGGCTACTGCCTCTTTAAGACTTATACAATATAAATGACATCTGTTCTGATTGGCTGGTCTATATTGTAGCTAATTAAAAAAGGAATCCAGGCTGAAACATACTTTATAGCTTCATGAATGGGAGGAGCTACAATGCTGTCGGATGGACATATAAAAGGGTGGACATAAAGTGCTCCCGGTAGATAAAGAGATTTGATGTGGATTGTTTTTGCTGAGGGGGTTGGTGAGTGATTTCAGTGTCGATGCCGTGGGCATTGCTTTTTTTGTCATGGTGGCAACGCTTCGCCCGCAGTGGGCTGCCACTGTAAATGTGTTCATTTTGTGACATCACAAAAACAGTGAATTCGAAACAGTATGGACAGAGCAGTGAACAGTAAGTCCTGAAACTTCTAAGCGATGTTTACAGACCACGTCAAGAAGAAAATTCAGCTGTTCATGACATGGGCTCTTCAAAAATACATTGATGAATTAATAATGGGGAGTGGTTAAAGAACAGCCATTTTATCAAAATAACTTACTTTTGTTGCATTACAAAAAAAACATCAACAAAACACCCCCAGAAACTCACCTGGATCTGTGACTGTTCTTCAGTTTTAAAACACTAGTTTTTAGTGGGGCTAGTGGGGATTGTTTTCATACTGTAGCAATATGAGCAATTTTCTTAGTATTGGTAAAAAATATCACAATAATAAGTGAACAACATATTGCGCATCCCTACTTTGCTAAGCTGTATTTCCTTCAGCTTTAATACTTTATCCAAACTCCTTAATTGGTCACTAACATGAACTAGACCATAAAGAGTATCTTACTTTTCTGAGAGATTCACGGCTTAATGAATAAAGCCATTAGGTAGGCTGCCACACAGATAAAGTGGGGGAAAAACAGCATTTGTTTACTGTCACTCAAATTGTCTTTATAGGTTCAGCCTAACGAACCTCTGATTGGCACAGCCGAGTGGCGAGTTAATGAGCTTTATGAGCGTGAATGCAAGTGTAACTGAACCATCTTCACTTTTCCACAAATTGAAGTAAATCCCACATTCATCAAATGATGAAATTTTCACAGGGCCTGGTGGGTGTTCTCAATCACTTGAGTGTAAATTAGATGTACAGGTGCAAACGAAGGAAAGACAGACATTTATTGCTGTGACCATGTAAGACCAGCTATGAGACACTGACTTTAGCGAAAGGGCTCAGGAAAGTAGCTACTGCCTCAGGATAAAGTGCATGATGACTTATCCTATCAAAACCAGTGAGAGGGCAGCTGACAGGCTGACAGTCTGACTTTACTGACACCACTGTGGTTAATGAACAACACTGTTGCAGCCACTATTGCACAGTATTGAACAATTGTGCCTGCAGCACAACATTACTTAATTATTAAACTCAAAATCAACATGTCAACAAACCAAAAAAACATGAGGCAAAACATGCCTAGTGCCTAAAGTTTGCCCTGGAGTTATGCAGATGTCATGTGACCACAAAATATATGGGCAATATAGTTTTTCAATAAACCACTCCTTTAAGGGGTCTATGTTCAACATTTTTCTTATATTTTAATTAATCACTTCCCAAAACCACCGGCTCCAATAACTTCATTACAGACGGTCTGAACTCTGTACTTGGCTGGGTTTAGTCACATACTCATGGAAACGTTGTAACTGGCTGGGTTTAGTAAGACCCTTGTTTCTGACTGGGTTTAGTAACGCACATAGACCCTGTAAGGTTTAATAAAGCACTAGTGCCTGGAAGGGATTGGTAAGGCACTCATACTCAGCTGTGTTTAATAAAGCCTTTCTAAGAGGCTGAGTTTAATAAAACACTAGTACTAGGCTGGGTTTAGCAATGCTCTCATACTTGGTAGCTTTTAGTCACAGACACGTACAGGATTCAGTAACTCAGTCAGACCTGGCTAGGTATAGTGACATACTTGTACAGCAATAGTAAAGCACTCATACCTGGCAGTGTTTAGTAGGGGGTGTTTTGTCCCGACCAGCTTCCTCACATGCATGGCCACGTTGCTGAGCTCATCGCTAAGGAGGCAGCGGAGGCTCATGAATGATGTGGGATATCCTACAATCTTCTCTGCATCCGAAACCACTTTAGTCCAGTTTGAGGCAGAGGGGCTAGAGAAGATGCTCAAACTCCGAAGTCCTCGTCTTGTTGAGCAATGAAAAGAAAGTCTTGAGCACAAAGCCATCCTGGAAAAGTAGCAAATAACAAGCAAAGTGCCTATTAGTTAACAGCATGCCTTCAGGATAAGATATTTATTAGTCCCACAGGTGGGATATTTTTTAAATTTCCTAAAGTCAGCCATGCATAATTTCCCCTCAAAACTATTTTATAGAGACTGTGCAGTACAGTTGAATTCATGAGTGCGGCACATGTGACTTAAGTACAACAGATTGAAAGATATTCCTTAAAAGTAATACATCCTTTTCTTTTTCTACTGATTCCCTTTAGTGAAGCCCCTGTCCCTTTACCCATGGTCCCATACAATAGCTGCTAAGCTTCCTTAACTGGAGGACACATATTTGTTAATCCATAGAGAGAGAAGTTTATATATCTACACTGTCCAGAAGTATCACATCAGCCACTCTACTAAGTGAGCTACAGCAGATACGCACACTTTCTACAGAAAAGATCACAAGTTCACATACAGGAGATGAGCCACACAGTTGGAGTTTAATGACATAGTAATGACTTAGTGATGTTTCTCCAGTATACTTTTGGGCTTGATAAGATAAGATTATATAAACCTTTATTAGTCCCAAAAGTGGGACATTTATATTGTCACAGCAGAAGGTGGACAGAACAGAGGGAAGAACAGCAGCAAAAAAAAAACAATAGAATAAAATACTATACCAACATACAGTATAAAATGTACATTATACAATCTAGAATATGGACATAGTATTGCAAAAATACAGTATATACGCATAGGAAACCATATGTAAACTTAGATAAGTATGCATGTACACAATGCGTGTGTGTGTATGTATGTACAGAGTGGATATACAAATAAATATAAGACTGTGGATACACACACACACACACACACACACACACACACACATACAGGTACACACTGGAGTAACAGGCATTAAAGACAGTAGAAATTCAATGTAAATGTCGGAAATGTAAATGTAAATGTAGTAATGCAATGTAAGTAGTATTGATAGTAATGACAGTAGTTATGATCATGTAAGACAAACCTTTATTCGGTTTATCTTGTATGTAGTAAAACAGTGGAAAAAAATAATGTTTCAGCAAAATATAGAATACTCATGTTATTGGGAACTGCCTGTAGTGATTTAACACAGACGACCAAAACAAATGTATGTATTATAGCAGCCAAGCCTCTCGTTAAAGTTAAGGCACAGTTAGCCACCTTTCTCAGAGCTACAGAAAAAAAACAAAACGAAAACAAGAATACATAAAGCAACTTACTTTGTGCAGCAGGTGTGAATGTGTGCCATAACCGTCTAATGAGTCCTGCTTAACTTTTCCTAAACGAGAAAAACTTTCTGTTATCAGTCCAGCTAGCCAGTGCTAACTGAGTGTCACTCGCAATGTCACCTCCTTTTTGAATTAAACATATCTTCTCCGGGGCCCAGAGCTGTACCTTCTCGTCTAACAACACTCACACTCGTGTTTCGCTTTAATAGTCCACAGACAATGTTTCAGGGTAAAGACTTAAAAAGCTTTATCAAGGTTCACACGCTACAATACTGCTCATACACACGGACGCCGCCATGTCTGTGAACTGGGTGTGCTTCAGTTGATTTCTGGATGTACACTACCTAGTGCACATAGTGTAAATCTCGCTGTATTCATTCTGAGCACCGACCACCTACCTGAGCACACTGGTAAGTACACTGACTCAGATTCTCTAGATACCAGCTCACTTAAAGTCCCTCAAAAGTGGCTCAGAATAAGTTAAATCGCGTTATACTCTGCAGACTAGCACACTAGTACACTAGCTAGTCCACTTCATAAAGAACAGTACTGATTGAGTCAAGCCAGGTTTCTGATGGGAAATACAAGTAACAATGGGTTTCCAAAAAAAATCACTGTTTACTGCGTAATGTTATTTGTATTTTTTCTTTTTTGCTTTATTTGGTACATTTACTATTGTTAATGTTAAAAACAATTACTGCTCATCTAAAGAATTTTAAAATATCGTTTTTGCAGGAACCTAAGACTGGATATGCCACTAAAGCAGTGTAGCTCCACTCCTTGACAGCGACGTTAATCATTCAAGAACACAGTTCCATAACCTTCTAAAACACAATTATATATCAAGTAACTGTTCTAGGACAAAATTACACAAGAGCTAATTATCCTAGAACACACTTAACTAAGAGCAAATCATTCTAGAACACAATTACAACATAACAGCTCATTGTTCTAGGACACAATTATGTGATAGCTAATATTCTAGAAGACAATTACCTAACAACAAATTACATGATAGCGAATTGTCCTAGAACATGAGAACTAATCCTTCTATGATAGTAGTCAAGTAAAGCACACAGTGGGAACACTGTGAAATTCTTTTTCTGCTTTTAACCCCCTCAGTTGTGCCACTGGGACTGGGACTCGAACCCTCTGCGTTCTGATCGCAGGGACAACCCTCTAACCCAGGGGTGTTGAACTCCAGTCCTGGTGGGCTGTGGTCCAGCAGGTTTTGGTGATTTCCCTGCTCAGAAACACCTGGCTCACCTCACCAGTTAATTGTCAGGTTTAGTGAATGTGTTTGAGGAGGAGAACCATCAAACTGTGCTGGACACCAGCCGGTCAGGACAGAGCTTGACACCCCTGCTCTAACCACTAGACCACCAGCTGCCTCAATAAGTGAAGTCCTGTTAAAAGTGCTGAAATCATCAACCTTTCAGTTAACAGCTGAACACGCAAACCAATTGCGCCACTGAGACTCTGCACAATTAGAGCACTATTATAATACAGTGAATCACTCTAGAATAATTACATGACAATTCTTCTAAAACACAATTACCTACAGTGGCTCATTCTAGAACACACTTATGTAACAGCTCATTATTCTACAACAATAACGTTATTTTTCTGTAACACAATTATCTAACAGCAAATCATTTTAGAACCCACTTATGATCTAAAACTTTAGAATATTTTAGAACCCGCTTATTAGTCTATAACACAATTTTTTTAACAGAGTCATCTTAGAACACAATTACATAACAGCTAATTGTTCTGTATCAACAGAGAATCATTCTAGAACACAGTTATGTAACAGCTAATCATTCGGTATCAATTATGCAACAGCAAATTATTCTAATAACTAATCATTCTAGAATAATGACTTGCCAGCCAGTTCTTCTAAAACACAATTATGTAAGAGCTAATAATTCTAGAACACAGTTATGGACTCACTAATGCCTTACTTACCCCACCACAAGTACTGGAGTGAGGCAGAGATTAAATTTCATGATACAAATCAGAATCAGAATCTGAAAACTTTATTAATCCCGGAGGAAACTGCTAGTGCTGCGACTGCACAGTCACACAGATACACAAAGAAGACACAAGAAAATATAAAATAAAGTATTAAGTCAAAATAAGACTCTGAAAATACTACATACACACAATGCTGTGGTCAGTAGGAGAAGCGGATATAAATATTATTGATAAATAAATAAAATTAGTGCTGAAGTACTAGTTAACACGAATAGTGGTTTGGGGTTATTCTCAATACCGAGTCTGTTATTATATGTAATACTGATATAAGTAGTGATATTTCAAGTGATAAGACTATTGTATAAGTAGTGGCATAAGTAATGACACAAGTAGTGATATTGCACATGATATTGCACATGAATGCAATTGGAATGGTTTCTGATTAGCAGAAGATCATGATAACTCTTCGTATGACCTCTTTAGCCAAGTATCCGTCCATCCTTCTGGCTGAGAGGCTTTAACATACCTCTCTCATTAGCCTCCCCATCTCAGCTTATTTTAAATCTCCTTCATGCAGCTGATCGGAACAGCATATGTCTTTCCCTGCACAGCGTAAGAGTCATTTCACTGGATTCCTGATAATCCTCCACGCTGGAGTCCAGGCCAGTTAAATTAGTCCCGGGAGCTTTGCAGGGAACAGACAGAGGGAAAAAAACAGCTCAGTATCAGTGTTAAACCCAGAGACACAGTGAATTACATCAAACTACAAGCTCCTCCTCAGTGTCCGAAGCCATTTTCTAAAAGAAATCAGAGCAGTGTGATTATGTGCCCACCGTGACACTGCGGTTGTTGGAGGGCTGGAAAGTGGATGAGCTCAGCTAGGACATTGTAGCATTTGATACGGAGTAATCACACAGACAGCTCTTCATTTCCAAAACTCCTGTGGTCGAACGGATGCACGTCTAAACTTATGAAGGTCACAGAACTTCTAACTCATGATCATGGATCCTGGAGTTAGTAATGTTTGTTCAGTTTATGTTTGTTCAGTTTGCCTGCAGATCACTAGACTCTGGGGGGCCCCCGGAAAAGAAGCCCATCGAAGGACCCCATCCCCCTGACAATGTATGACTTAAGCTCCAATATTCAAGATGTTTATTTGTCACATACACAGTCATACAAGTACAACGTGCAGTGAAATGTAACCCTGAATCGCTCCTGTGACTGTGCAATAACTAGAAAATAGAATCAAGTAGAAGAATTGTAGAATACAGGTACTTTTCAATATGTATACAGCAGCCGTGCTATTCCTAAACTGTACTGCGATGGCACGGAAGTTTGATTTTCCACTGTATCTTTTAGCGCAGTAACAGTGTTGCATCGGCAGCGCAATTCTCTCCACACAGTTTATGGCTGGTCGCTGTCCCAAAACGTTTTTCTGTTAGAGCTGTTTTTGGTTTTGTTGGCTTTTAATATTTATAGTCTTGTTTGAATTTTAAAATGTTTTCGCGGCATCTGTGGTGGACTGGTACCCCCCCAGGGTGAGTCCCTGCCTCTCGCCTGTTGACCCGGGCATAGGCTCTGGGTACCCGTGACCCTAGTGTGGATTAAGTGGTTACAGAAAATGAGAGAGTGAGTTAGAATTTCCTCTGCATTCTTTAGCTGTGAGGTGAAAACCTAACTGGTACACCTTTCTATTTCTCACAGCGTTAAAAACTCCCACTGAAATGTATAAAAGTAAAGCAGTTTAAAGCTCAGCTTTCAGATTTCCTTTGATGTGGTTTGTACAGTCTTGTTCGTTGGTTTGTATTCTGCTAGTTTCTGCTTGAACTTCTGTTTGTTTAATGTTTGGGCAGTCTGTCGTCACTGAAATGTTTACTGAGGGGCGAGGACAGGTTGACAATGTGATGTAGACCTGCGCTCACACTCTTCTTCAGAATCGGACCAAACACGCTGCTAATAACTTTATATAAGGGGTTCAGTTTCTGTTCTAGACACTAAAGTAAAAAATACCTGCTGTGTAAAGCCTGTCATCCAGCAGAGTGATATAGTTACTGTGAAAAAGTCATGCTGATATTTGTGATATTTGTCACATTTGTTGGTGGAACCTCAGGTTTCTCTACAGTGGTGCTGAATAGAATCTAAATAGTATGCTAAATAAGATTTCTTTGGGAACTATTTTGCCTCACAACGTCCTGCGTGTATCCCGCCACCATAAACGGATTACAATTTCATTTAATAACTTTTAGGCACTATAAAAGATGTCTGGTTCCGATGTGAATAATTCTATGTCTAGCTCCAAATGTCTTTAATGTTTACATTTTGCAAACATTTCGTAAAGTTTTGTAGAATTCAATTTCAAGATGAAGTTTTCTATTAATCACAGTCTTAGAATTGTATTAGTGAAGATTCGCTGATTTCTGAGTTCGTTCTTCTCTCCCTTTGCATGGGGATACTGCTGAGATGTACTGCTGAGATGAGTTATATAAGAAAATGATGCGACTTTTCTTATGTAAATACTATTCTGTAGGGCTGAGATGAGTCAGAGACAGAATAGTCATCTTTGAGAAAAGTTTGGTTTTAGCTCCATTAACTCTAATATTCAGTTTCAAGGTTTGATTCTCAGGAGCAGAATTTCAGAAATAAAAATTGCTTAAAAGGACACTGGAAAAAAGGAAAAATGTAACACTTCTACATCTGCTGCCAAAATACAACATACAGCAGTGCTGCAGTGTCTCTGATATAAACAGTCTGAAAACCCTCTTTTGATTACATATCCTGAAATCCAAAAAAACACTACAGTCACTATGGAGTTAATACCTTTGATTTGTAATGATCATCACACAAAATTAGGTGCCAATTAATTTTAAATGTTGTAGTCCGTCAGTTTCAAACTGATAAACAATAATATGCAAGTGTTATTTTTCAAGACTTGACAAGATCCTAAAAATCTGATTCTTTATCCCCTTTTAGTCTTAAATTGATTCTGAACAGGAGATGTAATAAGCTCAAGTGCTGAATACCTCCTTCCTCTGGGTTATGACGCAATTTATTAAGATAATGATAAAATATTGTCATGCTGCCCACCCCAGTGTTGATATACACTAAACAGATGTGCTCTCTGTCCCGGTTTGACCGCAGCGGGCGAATCCGATGCCCAGTGTGATTAAATCTGGCCAAGTCTATCTGGAAGCTAATACTGTTAGCCGCTAAAAGAAACAGGGCCTAAATCAAGAGATCAAGAATCTGGAAGCCGGACAAATCAGAGAGATTCACTCAGCAGGATACTTGGCAGTAATGACGGAGAGACGGGCATGCAAACTCACTCGCGCACACACACACACACACACAAGGTAGGGAGAGAGAGAAGGAAACATAATGGACTCCCCCCAACCTTGGATCCCTTTGAAATTCAGTAAATTTGACCTTTTATTTCAGATAGGGTTTCATTAGTCTAATTAACTGCACATGGCACTGAAACACTTTGTTCACCTCCTCACAGCTTCGGCTCAGAATTCTTTTATTATAGGAGCACGCACATTATCCAATTACACAGAGAGCCGCTATTCATCCTGTTTTAAAACGGACAATTCCATTAATTCCTTGCCATTTTTTGCCAAACGCTGCTCTCACCTACCGTAGCCACCCTGGAGACTCCTGAATATGCAGAGTGTATTCTGCCCCCTCCTCTTTACCTCCTTCCAAGTTTTTGAAGGGCAAAGGCACGAAAAGAAAGGCCAATCAAACACTAGAATAAACCTCATTAGCTTGACTGCCAGCCAAATGCTAATACTGACCATTCAAAGGAATTTTGACTTAAAATCATCATTACTAATCGCCTGCTGTGATGGACACGTTTATTTAGAGTAATAAAGTAATAAATAAGCTCCAAATTACATTACATTACATTCATTCGGCAGATGTTTTTATCCACAGTGCCTTGAATGTGAGGACACATTCACGTTTCAGGACAGTGTAAGAACCAGGAAAGAATGGGGAAGAGAGTGATAAAGAGAGAGAAACTGAGTGAAGAGTGAAACTGAGTGAAAATGAGGGAAGAAAGAGAGACTGAGTGAGAGAGGGAAAAAGACGGAAAGTATGTGTAAAGAAAAAGAATGAAAAAGAGAGGAATTGACTGAGAAAAAGAAAGAAACAAAGAGACAAAGAGAGAGAAAGAGACAAAAATAAAGATACGAAAAGAGAAAAGCGGGGACAGAGAGAAACAGATGACAAGAGAGAAAAGAAGAGAGACAGAGAAAGAGAAAAAGTGCAAGAAGAGAAGGAAAAATAAAGAGAAACAGAAATAGAGGGAAAGAGCCAGAACTACAGAGAGAAAGGGAGAAAAGAGAGAGAGAAAGAGAAAAATGAGAGAGAATGAGAGAGAAGGAGCGTATTAAGCGCGAGATCTTTATGTAAGAGTAGTGAAAGAAGATAGAGAGGAGAAGATGCAAATAACCCCAAATATAGTTGATCAGTCAAAACATGTCTAGCATATGAAATTCGCTACTTTAGCGATTAAGCTATGAGGTCATTAGTAACATCACTAATTAGTAATGCAAACTTACACCTCATTGCTTAGCACTGTAAAATAATAGATACTCAATACCCACCCCACGCCACCCCCACCCCCAACTTCATATGTAGCCAATCAGCCAAGATAATTTTATCATTTGAGGTTTGTAGCTAACTAGCTCATTACTAAAGGAAGCTAACACCTCATCAGTTAGCACTGTGCAATACTGAATATTCAATCCCCTCATTCCAAATGCAGTCAGTCGTCAAAGACACGCTCAGCCTCTTAACTTTGCTTTTTTAGTTTTACACTACAGCTAATGTAGCTAACATGTCATAGAGTCAATGGGCACCAGGTGCATGCCTAAATCACAACACACTTGACTCAAACGAGTTTAATCATTTCAAATGACAAGCGTGAGATGCAGGTTGCAGAGTGCTAACTGATATAGTTAGGATTACATTCCTTGTTAGCCAAGTTAGCCCGAGAAACAAATTTCAGACACCAAGTATTGGTGAGTTGATCGACTGTATAGCTCAGTATAGCTGATCGACTATGTTTGTTGTGACAAACTTGAGGGAAACTTGAGGGAATTTTTGGTTTTCGGTAAGCATGAATCGACATCTGTCGGCAAATAGTGCTGCCGGGCCTGAAGTAAAGCAGTGGGGAACGCCTGTACACAAACGCTGATAAGTGCTTTGACTAGACACTCAGTAAAGAACTATGCTGAAGTACACATTGTCTCTCTGACTAATAGGTTTATTGCTGCAGACTGAAACTAAGTTGAAATAAAATACCTCTATTGAAGAGAAACAGATACACACACACACACACACACAGCGGCCATCAAAGTTATATTATCACCCTTTGAAACAGAAACATTTTAGTCTCCTTTTTCAGGTTACATAAGGTAAGCCTCACTGGAGTACTTTTGAAAACTTGGCAACAAACATCAGTGAGTGAATAATGATTCTGTTTTAGCCATTTTAGCCCAAAATCACATCAACTTGATGAAATTTAATTGCTTATTATCAGACTCGTAAATAAAAATGATTCAGGATTAGATCTAAAGTATAATTACACCATAATTGGGTGTTTATGTTGCAAGTTAAGTATTGTAGCTAGGCTGTACAAGTTCTGCTAGTTTTGCTAACTGGTGATGCTTGTTTTGCTAACTGGTGACACAGTTTCAAACTCTAAATGCTAATCTTACTTAGTACACGTGACTGTACACTTGTATTTGAACTTACATTTGTCTACATGACTGGTGATGATTATGATTATCAAGTGAATAGCTAACATTAGCTATTCATTTTTTTTGCAATTTTTTCAGCAAACAACAGACAACTGTCCTACCTCTGGGTTTGCGAGACTAAAGCTCACCTGGTTGCAGAAAATGATTTGAATGTAACGGAAAAGCAAATTCCATTTAGCTACTGCTCCCATTCATATGAATTGTCCTTTCAGTCAAATGTAAGTCTGACTGCAGTCTTACAGTATGAACTGAATTGATCAGCTTCACATAAAGAGAGCTCCAGCTGCAACAGCCTTTATATAAGATGAGTGGTATCTCAGATATGGTCATCATTACATGTTTTGAAGGCTTTCTAAAAGCACATATTTTGAGTAACATAACTTAATGCATTGCCGTGATTGAAAATCAAATGTTTATTTTTGACTAATCTTCGCTAAAGGAACGTAATGGTAATGATCTCGACCCAGCTGTTTCATATCTTCTCCTAATTCCCTTTGTAATACTGCCCCTCTTGTAGAAATCCCGTAAGCATCTTTTTGAAATGGAGACTTTCTCCTCTCTCTCACACCCACACACTCTCCTGCACAAACACACACTCTCCCACACGAAGACACGCATACACAGGTTTGTTTTCATATAGTGTCTGGATGAGGGGTCATGCATATGTCGTGTGTGTGTGAGTGTGTGTGTTTGTGTTTGTGTGTGTCTATGTGATATATATACACACATACCATATGTATATATACATACATTTATACATATACCAAAAAGTAATACTATACAGCCTTCCTATTAAATGCAAGTATCTATAAGTAATAACATGTCTTATGTGGAATATATTTATATTTAAGTATCTATATGTACATACATAAGTTTCTATATATAGTCTCATGTATTATATATGTGTAGGAATACATCAGTACGAACAAAGTTATAATATGTATAATATAAACATAAGTATTTATATGCAAGAATATGCTCCACACAATGCAATGAGAATATTTTTGTTAAAAAAATGTATAAAGTCTCCCACTCACACACATACTATCCAAGCAGGGATTGAAAAGCCATTTTATTTCATAATTATACTTTTTTTCCTCAGCAAACACCAAACCCCCATCCCAGGAGACAAAATCTCCATCCTGTAATCTTATTTGTCGCTGCATATTAGGCCTGTTGGTCGTGTTTACAAACCATATTCCTTTGCACTTGATCCACATTGTGCTAAGAGCTTGTGGAATCGAATGGAAGTGAAAGGCAATCCGAGCGGGAGAAAAACACAGCCTGGCCTGTTATAGGCTATACGCCTCCACTATCAAAGTGCAGTAATAGTATCCTCAGCTAGAATGTAACTGTTTACCATGGGATAATGTTCAGCCGGGTTAAACAATGCGCTCATTCAGGGCTCGGCCGCATCTGCTAGTGATCTGGGATGGGACGCCGAGATCCGCTCAAGGACGGGCGAGAGACTTCTGCTTAAAATGAAAGAGAGAGAGAGAGAGAGAGAGAGAGAGCAGTAGAGAGAGACTGAGAGAAAAAGAGAAAGAAAAAGAGAGAGGTAAAGAGAGAGGACCTAAGTGAGAAAAAGAAGGACAGAAAGAGAGACAGAGAGAGAAACTGAATGAGAAAAAGAAAGAATAAAGAGACAGAGAGAAAAAGACAAAAATAAAGAAAAGAAGAGACAGATAAAGAGAAAAGGTGAACAAAGAAAGAAAAAATAGATGGAAAGAGAAACAGAAATAGAGACAGAATTACAGAGAGAAGGAGAAATTATTTTTTTACACAAAAAGAGAGAGAGAGAGAATTTGACATATCACAAGGGGACAACAAGGGAGGTAAAGTAGCAAATAAGTAAACAAATAAATGTATTGTAATAATGTAGATGCTTATGTTGTTATCTTTCATCACTTGTGTTTCTTTAGTTCTCCTGTTTATGTCAAAGCTCAGCAATGTGACCTGTAACAGCGACAAGAGTAAAGAACCACTGAACCTGAACTTGACCTCTAGAGGAGAGAGAGAGAGAGAGAGAGAGAGAGAGAGAGAAACCTAATTCTTGGAGGAAAGTCATTCAGACAGGGCTTGATATTAAATAGTTCACTGTGTAGAAACTCACTGACTCTGATTTCTTTCAGGGGTCTCAATGTCTACAACACATTTTATTTACTATCTAAATCCACCAGTGAACCTACATGTGTCTTCTGAGTGTTTAAATGGGATGTTGGTGATGTTAAAATAGTGGCAAATCTGATGTTTTATTTGGGAACTATTTGCCATATAATACCCTGCGTGTACCCCTCCCCCATGACTGGATTTAGTTTCAGGCCAAAAGCTTCTCAAAACTCTGGTAAAAGAATGTCTCAAGCACCAGGCAGTGTATCCATAACCATTTCATGTAATAACTGTGAAGGAAGCAGACGCTAAGTTTCTCTATAACAGAGCATTTCACATGGAACCCACTCTGAAGGGTTGCTTACATCTCAACCATTTGGAGGAGTTTCTCTTTAATAATGCAAAAACACACATAGCTCTGCCTGAACAGTCTGTGTTACGTAGAAAGGTGTGAATGATGCTACTGATGATTATTAAAATGATCTGTATGTGTCTGTGAGGACTTGGTATAGCCACAAGTGTTTCTTATAATGGTGTCCGACAGCTTTCTTTCTTTCGCTCTCTCTCTCTCTCTCTCTCTCCCGCTCTCTCTCATACAAACGCACACATATACACACGCTACACTACTTAATTAAAACATCATCATGGTCCTCAGTGTTTGTCTCTTATACGGTGTCAAACATCTTTCTCTCTCTATTTCTCTTTCTCCCTCGGTCCCCCCCCCCACACCCACAATGCACTATTTAATTAATAACATCATCGTGATCCTCAATGTTTGTCTCTAATAGCGGTATCAAACATTTCTCTCGCTCTCTCTCTCACACACACCTTAGTCTCTCTTTAATTAACATCAAATCAGGATCCTTTAATGACTGTCTCGTGCCACCATCAACCACTGCGCTCCACTCAAGCCCTACGCGAGGAGTCCTCTGTGTGTGTGTGTGTGTGTGTGTGTGTGTAACCCGAGCCGTGGAAAAAACCGGGAGGCCCAATCGCCTTCCCGGGATCCGCGAACCGTATAGAGTTACCGGCCAGGCCACGCCCCCTTTCCCTGCGCGTCTGGCCACGCCCCCCTGTCTGGCTGGCTCGCGGAGCAGGAGGTAGGCTCGGCTCCGCGCGCACATACACACGCTCGCTTACAAACACACACACTCTCTCTCTCTCTCTCTCTCTCTCTCTTTCTCTCTCTCTCTTACACACACTCACTCTCTCTCTCTTTCTCTCTCTCTCTTACACACACACTCACTCTCGCTCCGGATTGAGGGGAAAGCAGAAGATGGCTGACCGTGCCGGGCAGCGCGCGCTCGCGGCAGCAGCAGCAGCAGCATCTCCGCGGCTCCGCGCACGTGCGCCGCTCGCCCTCGCGCGCCTCTGAATCGCGTCTCGCGGCAGCACTCGGAGTGAAGGGGGGGCGGGGAAGGGGAGAGGGGCTGTTTGTTTTTTTCTACCCGGAAAATTAAAAAAGGAATTAAGACACAGCAGCCGCCCCCAGCGCCATGGCTGAGATGGAGAAAGAAGGAAGACCACCAGAAAGCAAGCGGAGCAGGAAACCGGCTCACCCCGTCAAAAGGGAGATCAACGCAGAGATGAAGGTAGGGCTCGAGAGCGGCTCGGGTGCGCGCGCGCTCCACCAGCACCAACAATGCCAGCAGCACCAGCACCAACATCACCAGCTCCACAACCAACATTACCAACACTTCCATCACCACCACCATAATAACCAACAATATCAATCATTTCACCACCACCATCACCAACATCAATAATTCCATCACAGACACCAGCAATGCCAGCAGCACCAGCACCAACATCAACAGTTCCACCAACAGCACCACCAGCACCAACGTCATCAGCTCCACCAACAATATCAACAATTACACCAACAGCACCACCACCACCATTACCAGCATCAATAATTCCAACAACAGCACAACCAATAATATCAGTAATCAACACCAGCAAATCCAACAGCACCACCAACACCATCACCAATGATGTTAAAAATTCACCAGCACCAAAAATCATCACAACCATCATCATCAGTACTTCCAGCACCACTACCAATAATATCAGTAATTTCACCAACACCAGCAAAGCCATAGCACCACCAGTACTGCCAACATCACTAGCTCCAGCATTAATGTGAAGAGTTCCACAGACACCAACAATGCCAACAGCCCCACCACCAGCAACAACACTACCAACAGTAGTGCCAAAATCATCCTGTAATGCCAATAGGATCACCACCAGCGGCACCTAACACTGGCCTCATGAGTTCCAGCACCCCACCATCCCACCATCATCACCATTATCTGCACCAACACCACCAGTCCCAGCAACACCAACATAAGCCTTACCAAATCCATCAACACCAGCATCATCAATAACACTACTAACACCTCTTAACTCCGCTAACACCAACTGCTAATGCCAGCACCAACATTACCACCACTAACACAGCACCATCAATCCCACCAACACAAAACCAACTCCGGTAACACTGATACCACCAGCAACAGCACCAACATTAACACCATTATCAGTTATACCAGCACCACTAACAGTAACACCACTAACCCCACCAGGAATAGTCTGCTGCCAACACAGGACCGAGTACCACCAAAATAACCATCACCACCAGTAACTCCGCCATCACCACCTCAGCTGTTCACCAGAAACACCACTCCGCCCTCAGCGCTGCAATACAGAGGCATTCATTCACCCCGCGTGTGTGTGTGCGCGCGTGTGTGTGTGTGCGCGCGCATAAGTGTGTAGCTGTTGTAACTGGCCAACTTTGATTCAAGCAGGACAGCATTTGTCGTTCTCTCCTCCTACCAGCCTTTGGTTGTTGTTGTTTATATTTGTCTATTTATTTAATGATTTCTCAAGGTGCTCTGGAGGGGGTGGGTTATTGGGGGGTTGGTTGGTGGGGGAATTCTCTCTTCATGGGTCCTGGTGTGAGGGGAAGCTGTGTAGTTGGTGCTGCTGAGGGTCCAGTTTGATGCGTTTGGAGAGCAGGAATAAGAGACTCGTGCAGGAATGAGAGACTCATGCAGGAATAAGAGACTTATGCGGGAATGAGAGACTCATGCAGGAATAAGAGACATGCAATAAAGAGGCTTGTGCAATTCACTCGTAGCGATGCTGCTGCTGTGCTCCTGCATGGTGTTGTGCGTCCAGCTGTGCTGGAGACTCCAGATGTACAGCTGAGATGAAGGCATTTCGTTGCCCTTGTCGATTCTGAGCCCCCCGCCCCCCACAGTGCTTGGTGGATGCACCTCGTTTTGTGCCCCATTTAAGCCTTTGTGCTCGTGCGGCTCTGTTGCTGCTCATTTTTTCATAAAAAAGCAGAGCTCGTTTTTTTTGCAGGCCGCACGAGGCTGCTTTGTCTGACTACACAATTATTTTTATGCTCATTGTTTGTAGGTTGCACATGAGCTACTCCTGTGTGTGTGTGTGTGTGTGTGTGTGTGATGGGTAAGCACCGAGGGGGTCGTGTGCTGTCAGCTGTTCATGCTTTATTTTACGTCTGGTTTGAGCAGGATGTCTTTGTTGCAGAGAGGGTTTTTGCGGTTTATTTTATTATTTGTAAACCGATGAAGGGCTTAATCCAGCTATAGGTGAGGTGCAGCCAAAAATAAAAAAGGAGAGGGGGAGTAGAACACTCTCTACATCATATAAACTGAAAAAAAAACAGTTTATAGGCTTATAGGGGAATTCCATTATTGAAAAAATTCCTACACAATTAAGTGCTTAGAACAAAGTCATTTAGAGTGGGAACGGTGTGAAATGCTCCTTTCTAGGGAAAGTTAGAGCCAGAATTCCACAGTGGTGGTGAATGGAACCAGACTCTAGAAGTTCCATCACAGAAATGGTATTTTTAAAACCCATTCATGGTGGGGGGTTACCTGCTGGGAGTTGTGTGGCATAATATTCTCCCCAAAGAAAATGTATTTCATATTTGTTACCATTTCACCATCATCAACATTCCATATAAACACTCAGAAGAAACATGTATGTTTACTGGTGGGTTTAGAGAGTAAATAAAATGGTTCTATTCGTATTGTAGATGAGACACCTGGTTCCATTCACCAACACTGTAAAGACATTCAGATCGTTTTTTTCTCCAGTAAACCATTTCACACCAAACCCACTTTGAATGAATGATTCTCAACCACTGAAATATGGGGGAGTTTTAAAGATCTATAATGAACATCATGTTGCTTGTTTTTTAAAATGTAGAAAGGTTCTTCACACTCTGTGTGTGTAACAAATTACCCAAAAAGTCTAAGGTTCCACATATTTGTTCACATCTCAAACATGAAACCTAGCAGAACATTTAACAATGGGTGGAATTCCCATTTAAAATATGACATTTAGAGAACGTTGTGATTTTAAATCAAATCAGAGTCAGAAAATGTTATTGATCCCGCAGGTTATCCTGTGACTGCACAGACACATAGAGACAAGAAAAATATAAAATCTAATTTAAAGTCAAAATAAAACTCTCCAGAAAACACTATATGCAAATGAAAAATGAAAATTTACTATATGCATTATGGTATATGCACAAAATGCAGTGGTCAGTAAGAGAGGATATAAGTACTACAGAGAAATACATTACTGCTAAAATAGTTTACCAGTTAACTAGCAAAGTATTTTGACTGTTGGTTTAACTAGTTAATAAATGTTTTTTTTAGCTGTATATTGTTTCTTAGGTAGAAATGAACACTCCTCCTGTAGAATTGTGCTGTAAAGCTTTCCCCCCTCAGTGCTGAATGAGGGGAGAAGAGCCCAGAATTTGACAGGGATTAATTGACTAGTGAAGTCAAGCGTGTCCCTTTCATACTTCCTGTGAGCGTGAGCATGTTTCTGTGTTACTTTTTGTGGGCTCTCTGTGCTTTAAAAAGAAGCTCTCAGTGAGCGCTGTGCATTTTTATTCTACTTCCAGCAAGCTTAGTCTCGTCTCTGTCTTACAGCCAGTCGGGGATTTGGAGGGGGTTGAGGGGGGGGCACAAAAAGCATCCCTCTTCTAACCTGCCTGATCTGTAAATCTAAAAATCAGTGTCTGTGAATTGAAAAAACAGATACCCTCCATCAGCAAATGACACTATATGGGAAAACGTATTGGGACGCCTGAACATTACACCAACCAGGATTGTAATGACATTACGTTCAAATACATAGACTTTAAATGGAGTTGGTCCCCCTTTGCAGCTTCCACGCTTCTTGGAAGGCTTTCCACAAGATTTTGGAGTTTCTTTGGGAATTTGTGCCCATTCATTCTGTAGAGCATTTATGAGGTCAGGCACTGATATTGGACAAGAAGGCCTGGCTCACAATCTCTGTTCCAGTTCATCTCAAAGGTGATGGGGTGGAGGTCAGGGCTCTGTGTGGGCCAGTCAAGTTCTTCCACTCTGAAACTCATCCTACCGTGTCTTTATGGAGCTTGCTTTGTGCACTGAGGCACAAAGTTGGAAGCATGGCGTTGTCCAAAATGCTGAAGCATTAAGATTACCCTTCAGTAAGGGGTAGTAAGTAAGGGGCCTAGCACAAACCCTGAAAACAGGTGTGTCCCAATACTTTTGTCCACATAGCATATTAGCACCCCAGTCAAAAAGAACCTGTCAGTGTCTGCCCTAATTTTCTAAGTAAGATGACACCTGTTGCCCTGTTAAAGCTCACCTACTGCTTACGGCCCGTTCCAAAGTCGAGACTTGCGGTTTGTGGTTGTGCTTAAGTGCCCACTAACAAAACATATTTCTGAATTCATCAAAAGTGCACAGGCCCTTGTTAAGACTTCAGGGGTGCGGTTATGTGTCACATCTATGTGAGATCAGGCAGTTGCTGATGTGTTCTAGGTAACAAAGTTCTTCCCCGACATTTACGAACAACACCTACATGTTGAACTGTGGGATATTTCCTTTTGGGAAAGTGTGTGTAGAGTGTGTGAGTGTGTTCTTATACACTGTGCTTTTGTACACTGTGCTTTTGTAATGAGACTCACTTGGAGACTTAACGGAAAATATATGAACACACACACCAGCTCATAAAATAAAAATCAGTGGAGTTTAACACCAACTGTAACTTTAAATGTGCTTGAGCTTGAGCTCATCTCTATGCTACTTCCTGTAAATCCAAGCTCATTTCTGCTACTTCCTATCAGTTTGAGCTCATCTCTGTGTTACTTCCTGTAAGTCTGAGCTCATATCTGTGTTAATTCCTATAAGTTTGCGCTTATTTCTGTGCTACTTCCTAAGTTTGAAGCTCATATCTTTGCTACTTCCTGTGTATCTGTTACTTTTTATCCTTATTCACAATCTGTGTGCTACTACCTGTAAGTTTTAGCTTATCTCAATGCTATTTCCTGTAAGATGGAGCTCATCTTTGCACTACTTCCTGTAATTTTTAGCTCAACTCTGTGCTACTTCCTAAGTTTGAGCTCATCTCTGCACTGCTTTCTAAGTTTGAGCTCATCTCTGTGCTATTTCCTGTAATTTTGAGCTAATCTCTGTGTTACTTCCTAAGTTTGAGCTCTTCTCTGTGCAACTTCCTATGATCTCTGTGCATGTTTGTGCTACCTCCTTTCAGCTTCAGTCTGTATCAGCTACTTCTTGTGAGCTTGGACGTTCTTGCTCATCTTCTCATGTCCTTCTACTAGGTCTTGTGAGCTAAAGCTAATTTCTGTGCTACTTCCTGTGAGCTCTGTGCTTTTTCATGCTACAGTCTTTGAGCTAAAGCTCATTTCTGTGCTAAGATGCTACTTTTGGTAATCTTAAACTTTTATTTGTGCTTCTTCCTGTCAGATTGAGCTAATATTTCTACCCTCTGAATTCAGTCTGACGTTAAAAAGCCACATACTACATTGCTCATCTAAAAATAAGTGTTATTTGAAGCACCATCCTTTATCACTTTTGTTCACTGTTGAATTTTCTGTACATTTTAGGGATAACTGTTTTGTGGGGTGGTGGTGTGTGCCGGGACAATACCTTGCTCAAGGGTACCTCAGTGGTGCCACTAGCAGTCCTGGGATTTGAACCCACAACCATCCGATCACAGAGGCAGCTCCCTAACCACTAAGCCACTAGTGTACAGAAATGCTCTTAGCATGTTTAAAAATGGAGTGCAGCCCATAACTTTTCTTTATATTACTCTTTGCTAACTTTACATGACATTAGAGTCCTGTTTGGCACAACCCTGCTGCTCTCCTGACTGCTTCCCGTTACCTTGAGCGCTAATGGGGAGCGTTTTACTGTTAGAAACACTTTTGACAGCAGGGGAAGGGAACCAGTCATTCCAAACTTTCTCTTCACCCAGAGAAGAGCTGCCATTCGCCTAATGTCTCCCGCTAGTCTGCTCACCTTCATGCTTCATCATTTAGTGTGATGGTACTGCACCGCACAGTGTTGCAGATGACAAGATACAGCTGGTGCTACCTCAAATCTCACTCACAAGCACAGATAAGCTGGAGACGTGTCTAGATAAGGTATAAACAGTCTGCTTCAATTCTGTAACCAGTGCCCAGCAGCTTGTTTCTGACATAGTCCAGAAACGGGCAGTGCACAACACCTGATTTAGCTTTCATTAGTCTACTTTAAATCATAATTCATTTTACTTGATTAATCCTAGGGAGTTCATTTGTAATAAACTACCAGGAAGAAATGCTTAACATTATGGGCTATTTCGGGTTAATTTCAGCAAGGTGGCTGCAGTGAAACATAAGAAGTAAATTTGAAGTACCTTGCAATATTGCAACTACACCGCTAGTTGTAAACTAGACATCTGATATGATATCAGTTTTGGGTCCGATATAGCCGTAAATCCGATATCGGATATTGGTCGGACAGCCCCGATCTCTATATTCCAGTTCGCAGCTTGCGCTGGACCTTAAACTCCACGCTGTGTAATACGAGAAGCGCCACCGCCCCCATACTGTGAACCCGCGGCAACTTCAATCTGAGCTAGCCTTGTTTTGAAATGTCACTTGTTTGGAGATACTTTAGTTTGGAAACGCCAAAAAGCAAGACAGCTACTTGCAATGTGTGTAAAAACACAACAAATTTACAGCAGACAACCCAAAAGCGAAAGGAATATCAGAGAAGACT
>JBBPCY010000150.1:21408146-21436328 GCA_037974405.1 Brachyalestes nurse
ACCTTCTTCATGTAGAGCATCCAGGTCCATCTCTTATCCAGGTAAACAACACACACACACACACACACACACACACATACACGCACACACACATGATAACTGTGCTAGAGCCTAGTGCTCTGTACATGTCTTAACTTTATTCTTTCTTTACACTTTCCCTTCTGTTTCACCAAACATAAAACATAGTGAAGAGAGAGTGCTAGCGAGGGAGAGCAAGATTAAGAGACATACACAGAGCGAGAGATACACAGAGGGAGAGAGAGAAGAAAATCACAGGAACTAGAGAGAGAGAAAGGTGAGAGAAAGGAAGAGAGGCAGAGAAAGAGTGATGGATATGTATATAGATAAAGAGGGAGAAGTGAAAGAGAACAGTGAGATAAAGGCAAGAGTGAGAGAGGCATAGAAAGAGAAAGAGTGATAGATGGAGAAAGAGTGAAAATCGGTGAGAGAGCAATGGTGGAGAAAGAGAGAGAAAAAGGAAGTGAGAAAGAGAGAGAACTGTAGCGAGTGACAGAGAGAGATAAGAGAATGTGAGAAAGACAGAAAAAGTTGTGGAGAGTGATGGAAAAAGAAAGAGTGAAAGAGAAAAAACAGAGTCTGTGAGACAAAGAGAGAGAACAGGGAATTTGAGAGACAGAGAAATGGAAGAGTGGGTGAGAGAAATAAGAAAGTAAAAGTAAGAGTGTGAGAGAGAATGGCAGAAAGTTGTGAAGTGAAAGAGAGAAAGAGAGAGAGAGAATCTGACAGTGTGGCCCTCATCTCAGTCTGCTTTCATGTACAGCATGGTAAAATAAGCCCAGGCGAGCGGAGAGGGGGATGAGGGAGGGACGGGGGATGAGGGGGTTGGGAGGGAGGGAGCAAGCAAGGGAAAGAGAGAGAGAGGGAGAAAGGAATGTATACAGCAATAGGCGGCCTAAAGCTGTAAAAACTGAAACCTGAGAATACAGGAGAGATCAAATATCAAGGAAGAGAGGAGGGGGGAAGAGGGATGGAAAGAAATGATAGAGATAGAGAGAGAGTAAGAGGCAGAAAAAGGGAGAGGGAAAACCAGAGAGGAAACAGTCTAAAAGAAAAGAAAAAAGAGAGGGAAATGAGAGCGATAGAGAGATAGAGGCAGAGAGAATGATAGAGAAAGAGAGAATGATAGTGAAGAGGGGAAGACAGAGGGAGGGAATGAAAGAGCGAGAGAAAGAGGAAGCTAGAAAGAGAGAGGAGGTCAGGAAAAGCAAGAAAGCATTAGAGAGAGGGAGAGGTTGCTGAGATTTCAAGAGAGAGAAGGATAGATAGAGAAAAGAGAGAGAGTGGAGAGGGAAGAGAAGTGCGTAGGCTGGGAGGGAAACTTGGCGGAGTGTGTAGGGAATTTTATCATGGTGTCCAGTGACCTACTCCAGTTACTGCCCACATGGTGTCCGGTTCCTCGTACCATTACAACCTGCACTCAGAGATCAGAGAGAGGGAGAGATCAGAGAGAGAGAGAGGGAGAGAGCGGGAAAGAGAGAGAGAGAGAGAGAGAGAGAGAGAGAGGGAGAGAGAGATTTGTAGCTTCTTTTAACTTTGTGAACCGGCCTTTTTGTGTGCAGTAAAAAGCTCTGAGTCGTCCAAGGTTTCGTCTAAATTTACTGGGCCAAATCGGAGCAAACGATCAACAATATAAACCCTTCGCTCTCCCTCCATGCACTGTCTCTAATGTGGAATCGTCCTCCCGTAAACTTAACCCGTGAGATTTACATTGTGTCTGGACAGTTTCAAGTGTTTTGATGCAAAAACAAGAAAACAGCATTAAGGATGTGCTTTTCTATAAAATAAGGTGCTTCAAATGCAAAAGTTTGAATAAAAAATATTGTATAATATTTAACACATTCTGAACACATATGTATATTAATAAAAAATGTTTTCTGTGTTTAGGTTATAAAACTGAAATGTGCGCTACTATTATTGAGTACAATACCAACAATCAGCTGATTATGTCCCACACACAAACATATCCACGCCACACCCACAAATCTACTTGTGCCAGGCATGCCCCGCCCACAAATATATAAATGCCCCGCCTATAAATGGATCCATGCTCCGCCTACAAATTTATCCATGACACACCCATAATTATATCAGTGCTCCGCCCACACGCATGTCTGTGCTACACCCACAAATGCAAGGTTATTCATAAAACAGAAAAAAGAAGCTTTAGGAAATCCATATGATAATTAGCAATAATATTGACAATTATTATGATACATAGTGACTGATGATACTGGTCAGCTGTTGCACAGATCTGCCGTAGCCCTGGCAGGACTGGAGCTCAGAGCTGAGGTATTCCAAAGGGTGTTTATACTGAAATAAGCTATCTCTCTCTCTCTCTCTCTCTCTCTATCTCTCTCTCCCCTTTCTCCCTTTCTTTCCACCCTCCTCTTTCATGCCATCAAGAGTATCACTTGCTATCTCTCCACCACTCTGGAAGTGGCAGGTTTACAGACAGGCCATCAGCAGAGAGAGAGTATGTGGAGGAGAGGAGGAGAGAAAGAATGAGTAGAGAGGAAAAGAGGAAAGTTGAGAGAACAGCAAGAAAGAAAAATGCACAGAAAGAGACTAAGGAAGAAAAAGAGAATACAGAAAGAGAACAGAGAGCGATAGATGAGTGAGCTGTGTGTGCACTGGTTGAGTGAGCTGTGTGTGTGTGTGTGTGTGTGTGTGTGTGTATCAGTTTGTTTATGTGTGTATGGGTTTGTTGTGTAGTGTTGAGCGTGGAGCTGTAACTGGGTGACGGGATGACATCAGCAGTAAGGAAAGTGTGAAGGGAAACACTCCTGAACACTCGCGCTGTCAGAGGGGCCGCACTGTAAGACTCCATTCATGTTTTAGTGAGGTGTTCAGGGGCCGTGCGGGGTAAACTGAGACAAGCTGAAAGGAGGGGTGGGCACCATGGTAAAATATATAATGCAAACATGTGTGTATGTGTGTGTGTGTGTGTGTGTGTGCGTGCGTACAGTGGTGACTGAAAGTCTTGGAACACGAGAAATCCTTTTTCTTTTAATTATTTTATAATTTAATAGAAGTGGTTAATTACAAATTCGGATCAGACAGTTTATCAAACAGAATGGCAGAAAGAGAGCAGAATCTTATTTTTATGAGTTTCTGTGTTTCTTTGTGTTCCTCGTCTGCTGTGATGACAGTGTGACTGAAACTCCACCAATTTGAGCAGAAGCCTCAGATGTGCAGATCAGATCTATCTATGTAGATATCTCTCTCTATGTGTGTATGTATATATAAATGCACCACACCCCAATGAAAAGATTGATGATAAACTATTTATGGCCTGAACAGCGATGACCACAGTTTGACCTTAGGTTTGACCCTGTCAGGACCCATGTGACCTCTTTTTATCTGCGTAACTTGACCTGTGAATCGAGTTAAACACCAGAGCCACAGCTGACCTAGAACGCTTAGAATTGGTAATAAGTTCTGCACCTTCATTTCTGTGCAGAGGCCTTGGGCCTCCTGAGGAAGAGGAGGTAGTGAGTGTGTTTTTACACGTATATACAGTAAAAGAAAAGTTTTTTCAATAAAGTTAATTATATGCCACACATCTCATTTAAAGGGCCCCTGTCTTATATATATTAAAAAAACAGTGCATGCTTAAACACTCCATCAAATAAGTGTTAATACATTGGCTTTTGTGACATCACAAAAACAGTGAATTCAAAATGAATTGTGCTGTACTAAAACAGTCATAATTCATTTCTAGATGTCTACCTCTGCAATTAATTGATATGTGTAAATGAGCTCTGTTGTGATTGGCTGTATCATTCAGAAAACAGTCAGAGATTAAGCATTTTATTACAAGTTGGACTGACTTGGATGAAGCTAAATTGCTTCATCCAAGGTATGTAAATGAACACTTTTTGTGACATCACATAAACAGTGAATTCAAAACAGGCTGCGTTTGCAGTTTAGAACAGATATGGCCCGAGGGGTGAATGGTAAGTTTAATAATATTTGTGTATCATGTTAAACTATTTTATTCCAAAAAAGCAGGGATAATTGGGTTTGTATTGATATGGGTCTCTTAAGTGTAACTTCAGTCGGTGCACATTAAGTCTGTGCACCTTATCAAGTTCAGAAGATTTAGTGAAATAGGTTAAAGGAGTAAGCGGTAATGGCTGGGGGCCACTGGCTGTAACCCCATAGCCTGGACTGGACAGAGCGACCTTGTGAACTCAGCCATCAAACACACTGTACGCACAGTGACAAGATCACCACTAGTACAGCCCCCTAGTGGTAGAACTGGGGAGGTGCACATATCTGTTAACTGAACAGTCAGTAAAATGTAAAGTGTCCATTTGTCATACATGAACACACCTTCCACTGGCAGTCCTGGGATTTGAACCCTTGACCTTCCGATTGCACAGCCCAATTCCTAACCACTGTTCTAAAAAAAAAGTAAGTCTGTGTGAGTGGTTTGATGTGAAATGCTCTGTTCTAGAGAACCTTACAGAGTCAGAATTTTTCACAGTGGTGGTGAATGGAACCAGATGTCTCTAAAAGTTCAGTCACAGAAAGTTATTTTAAGCACTCTCTCCTTTGAGTGTGTTAGAGCTACACTGTATGTTCAAATGTTTGTAGACACCTATTCATGTTTTCTGAAATCAATCACGTTAACAGTTTGCCCCCTTTTGCTGCAGTAACAGCCTTTACTCTTCTGGATGGGCTAGATGTTGGAACGTTGCTGTAAGGATTTTATTGTATTCAACGACAAAAGTATTAGTGAGGTCAGGTACTGATGTCTGGAGAATTAGTTCCTGATCGCAGACATCATTCCAACTCATCCCAAAGGATGTTCCACAGAACATCATATCCCAGTGCTGGGGGGCTTTATACCCCTCTAGCCTCTAGCATGGTGACTTTAACTAAAAAAGAATGCATAGACACTTTTGGAGACTTTTGGCTATACAGTACATATAAAAGGTAGATGCAGATTATATAACATGACTGGCAAAAGTTTTCAGGGCCTTTAAAAATCAGCAGGTACAACAAAATTGAACTGAACTGGCCGTGATGCCCTTGGTCGTTTCTCTCTTTCTCTACTACAGTCATTTAGCAGTCAAACATTAGCGTGATTTAAGCTAATGAATAAAACTCGCTATTCATTTACCGTGACGGAGTGAAGCAGCTCGTTAATTGACTGCAGTGGTGATTGATTGACACTTTGGTGCGCTTGATTGACAGCTCTTGACTCCGTGTCTCATCAGGTCCCGGCTGAGGTGCCCCTCCCAGGGGCGGGGCAGGGGGGCGGTTTCCATGGCAACCCGCCCGACGTGATGGTGAGAGCCTCCTTAGTTTGAGTGAATCTGTCTGCAGTGAACAACAAAAAAAGAGAGAGAGAGAGTAGAAGAATGCACTTCTTCTCCATCTATGGATCTATAGATGCTTTTGAAATAATGTACAGGTTTTTGTGTAGTGCCCAAATGCATGGCCACCAAATACATTCTAAACATTCAAATTTTATAAATTATAAATTGTGTATTAATCTTATTCTTGACTTTCTGCATGGTCTGGCAGAATTGATCAGGTAGCACTGATCAATTTGAAAGAACAGAGGGAGAAAGTTCTGGATTTTGGACACAAAAGACTTCCACTTACAGGGTAGAAGAGCAGCATGGACTTCATGAAGGCAACAGTTCAGCCATAAATTAATTGTACACAGATTCCACAATTACCCCAAATGGAGCCAAGACATGTTTGCTGTCTGAAGTTTACTTCTCTAGTTTTATGTTGGTATCAAGTAATGGAGGTAGTACTGTGCACGATATATGTTGTTTTCTGTCATTCCGAAATCTCTAATAAACTTGCTTAAACTTGCTTTCGGAAGCTTTAGCTATGCTAGCACACTTTTGTCCATGTTTATAGTAAACCATTCATTTCCTACAGTATCGGAAACCACATAAGCAAGTCTTTTAGAGATTTCTGAACACAGTCACATGGTTTTAGGTGAGTGTGTGAGGTTTTAGATGTTTATAAATAAAGCTAAAGAAGCAAACTTCAGACACCAAACATGCCTCGACTCACCGGCTACATTTGAAGTAGCGGGACATATGGGAACATTTGATGTTTTGCTGAACTATCACTTTAAACTGTATTGCAGGGTTGGGGAAACTTTATATAGTATTAAATTAGGTGTGATGGTTTATTGGTGTATTTCACTGTATTAAGCATTTGTGAGTGATGGTAATGCAGTGGATATGACTTTTGAAAGCATGCCAGATTCCTTTATTGCAGGTCTAAGTGCAGAATTGAAATATATTGTGTAGTGACAGTCAATAATCACACTGTGTAAAAAAATCATTGCATGTACAAAAGTATCCAGAGTTTACGGTGCCCCATTGCTGGCACAGGTGTTCAGTTCTGCCCCCGCAGATTGTATAATCTCTATAGAATAGCTTTGATTAATAGAATGGGCTCTTGAGTGGCTGCGCATGCCAAGCTGTAGGGGTATAAAGCCTCTAGGGTTGGGCTGTGGAACAGAGGAACTGCATTCTCTGGGGTGATTGTGCTCCATCCAGGACCTCTGGGATGAGTTAAAGAGGTGTTTTTGATCAAGGGGCTAAGAAAAGTTCTAGTGTAGAGCCTTCCTAGAAAATTGGAGATGGTTACTGCAGCAGAGGGGAGCCTCCACTGATTTAAAGAGGAATTCCAATATGCAACATTTGTGCCTAACAGTGGTGGTGAATGGAACCAGGTGTCACATCTACCACACAAATACTGTCATCTCATTTAATATTTAAGCCAACCAGGAACCTTCTGAGTGGCAAATCTGAACTTAATAGGTTTTTTGAGCAGCATATTTCCTCACTATTTTGCCTGACAGCATCCTCCATGATAAATGGATTTAGATTTAGGCCCACCTTTGCTTAGAACTCTAAAACAATGTCTCATCTGGCAGCATCTTCATGACCATTTCTTGTCATAACGTTCTGTAAGGGAACTTTTTGAGGCAAATATATGGTTCCATTCACCGGCACTGTGAACAATTCTGACTTTGTTTAAATTTTAACCATTTAATTCTACAGAAAATTTGGAAAAATGTGTTGGATTATGATGCCTTACTTGGACATTTAAACACAATATAGGAAGCTCAGTGTTTAGTTGTCAAAGCAGTAAATCACTGGAGGCAGTGTGCTACAGTGATTTCACTGTGGAAAAGGGGTATTATAATCACTAAAGTATAGCAGTGTTCGGTAAATGGTTAGTTTAGTAATTATCACATTAAACAATTTTTGCAAATTGTCAACAGTAGACTAAGACTGCCAAGTAAGATGGCGATCGATAATTCCATACACAGAATTCAGTTGTTGTGTATATACTGGGTAATTAAAAACAGTTTTGAACCAGCCATCAGGTATAGAACTGTCCAGCTCTAATGAGACTTTTATTTTGTACTCTGGAGAACAGTGATATGTGAGAATGAATGCCTGCAGAGCTTTGTCTGTGTGATGTGTTTGTATGTTGTATGTGTGCGACCATAAAAATAACTCTTAAATTTCACCACAATTTGATTAGATTTTAGTTTTTTTAATGATATTCACCTGATGAGATTTATTTGATTATAGTCACTGTCTAAAATGTGTCAAGTTTTCTACAGTACTAAAAGCTGATGTGTTTGATTTGCAGAGTTTTGCTGAAAACACGATGAATGAGCTACTAGGCTGGTACGGTTATGACAAGGTGGAGTTACGAGACTCGGATGACATCGAGATACGCAACTACCCTGACGGAGAAATCCGGCAACACATCTCAGTACTGAGAGGTGAGCTGTGTTTACCATCAAACCATGGAAATGCATTAAATTCACTCACTAGTGCACTGAAATACAATGTGTTCATTACTGGCCACTTTATCAGAAACCCCTCACTAGCTCCACCTTGCTGGTGTACAGTTGTACAGCCCATCCTTAGTAGTACTGAAACTGTGGGAATTGAAGGAATTGCAAGGAGTGTGGGTAAAGGAAAATTGCAAAATAATAATAATAATAATAATAATAATAATAATTTAGTGACTGTGTCATGTGACTACTGTTTTGTGATCTGCAATTTTTAGTAATATTGGCTTTTATTTTGTCTTTCTGATCGCCAAAATTAGAATTGTGAGAAAATTTGCATCGTTGTCAACAGGTCAAAAAGAGGAAAAATTCTTATTTTCAAGAGGTTACTTTTGAAAATGTATTTATTTTCAAGAGGTTACTTTTCTGCCTTGGACAGGTGGTGCTGTTAACGGATAGAGCCAAAATAGCGAAATATAGCTTGGCTAAACATGTTAATTTGGCTGTGAGTGGAAGCTTCTGCCTTGTAGCACTGGCATTCACTCGACTGCTCTTATTAACTTTTCTAGATGAGTGTAACCCTGTAAAATTACACTGAGCTAAAACCGACTAGCACCCCAAATTGAGATGCCAGAGACTCCAAACTGCAGCTAGTGTTAGTATCGAAGATGTTGACATGAAGTGACAGAAGGCAAAGTTAAATTTTGAAACTGTCCACATTGTTCTCCTGTGAAAACATTCGGCTGAAGATGGTGCTCTCATCCCAGGGTCTTACAGAGGCGCCTGTGAGATGCCCCCAGTTAGCGCATTAGTACGACTTAAATTGTCAACCATCTTCAGCAGCTCGGAGAGTCTGGACACAATGAGGAACCTAATCCCCCTCCCAAAAAAGCCCACTAGCCTTGCCCCCCCCTTCTCACAGAAAGAAGAGATTTAGCGTTTAAAGAGTGCTGTGCTACGACACTGTTTGCCATGTCTCGCCTGCCCCAAGATTGGCCCCATAATTACATTCCACCATCGTACAAATCCACGGATACAGATTACGATACTCGGCCATTGTTGGGGGACGGAGCTGGAAGTGCTGAGATTAGGGACGAGACAATCAAACTTAATTAACTCATTTAGACTTAATCCCTATCAGCTCTCACGCACAGTCAGAATGACAAATGAGTTTCTGGAAATCTGCCCATATCGTGTTTGCGCATTTAGCATTGACGTTGTCTAGTTAGCTGCAGGTGTAGAAAGTGTGTTTGTGTGTGTGTGTGTGTGTGTGTGTAGTGCAAAGAATTTTGTTAAATGTTGCTCTCTACCGTGATTTGGTCCAAACCACAGCTTTAACACAGCAGGGGGGAGAAATTGAATTGAAGTAAATAGGCCACTTTATCAGAAACCACACTCTTGTTGTTTCATCATGCTGGTGTACACTTAAAGACTGTAGCCTCTGTTAAAGCACAGGTTGTGTTAGCCCTCCTCTAGACTTCCATCTGTGGTCAGTTTCTGACCACAGAGCTGCTCTTAGCTGGGTGATGGAAAGTTCCCAACCTAGCAGTGAGCATGACATGGGTAAAAACTCCAGCTGTGTTTGACACACTCTTCAGTGTTGCTGCTGTCCTGAGAACAGTCCACTACCCAGAGAATATCCAAGCAAAAGTTGTCCTGTGGCCAGAACCTGTCTAAGGATGCAAGGAGTAGAGGGGAGCTGATAAACCAACAAACTACAATCAACCGTACACCTGGATAATGGAGCTATAAAATGTTTCAAACAAAGTGGCGAGTGAATGGAAGCTTAAGGTGGGTATTTCTAATAAAATGGCCATCGGGTGGAATCACAGTGAGCAGTGAGCTGTTGAGCTGTTTACTCTGTCTTGTCAATGCCAAACAGTGGTATACTACTCCAGATCATTGCTGTCATAAGGAGACCTCTTAATTAAATTTGAAAACCCTGCTTGTCATTTACATTTTGTGATAAATGGACTCACTGAGTGGACCTCATAAAGCAAACTAAGCCGTTTTCCCTTTCCTTCCCGACCCATCTAGAAAACTCTTTGCCAAAAGCGTCCACGGCCGAAAACAGCGGTTCTCCGCCTCACGCCAACAGCTCCAGCTCCACCCCCACGCCACGGAACGGCATAGCTGCAGAAATGGCTGCTAACCCCTCCTCCTCAACGTCAGTTGCCAAGGAGCAAGGGAGCCTGCCAATCATAGTGCCCTTGATCCCACCCCCTCTAATCAAACCACCAGCAGGTATGAGTTTTGCCAAGCAGAATTGTTCTAGTGTCATCTGATTTCCACTATGATGTAATTACTTAATGAGGTATTTTAATACATAGGCAAGTTTGTTTCATTACATTTACATTTGATGTACATTCTATTTCAATAATCTATACTAAAGTTTTCTAAATGTAAAAAAAAAAACCCAAAAATGCAAAGGCCAGGCTGAACACGCAGCTACTACTTTCCATATAATTCAGCTCATAATAAAATATGCCCTCTTCTTCTCACATCAACTAATGTTGTCTGGAGTGGAAGTTTAGAATCTGCTCCTACCACACAGTTTCTCCATTCATTTCAGGTGATGCTACAGTTTAGAAATAATTCATATAAATTACAACAGGCTCTCGTAAGCATTAGCAAAAACTGTGACTTCTGCAAACCAACCATTATTAAGTACGTTGAGACGCAGCCCATGGAGGTGAGGACGACAGGAGAGGTGTGTCGTGCAAAATTCTTCAGTGTGCTGGAAAAATTTGAAACCTAAACTAACCAAATCAAATGCCTCAAGTGTTACAAAAACATAAACTTTGGTTCGGACTTTCAGGTGTGGAAATGTCCTAAGACAAAACCAGTGCCGTATATAAGTGAAACTTTATTGAATTTCTACACATTTCACTGGTTTTCAGGTCCAGTGGCTGATTCAGTTACACACGTTGCAGTACAGTACAACACCATATAGTATAGGACAGTACAGTATAGCCCACTCCACTATTTAATAGTACAGTATTATACAGTATAGTATGAGGCTGTATAGAACAGTTGTGTATAACAGTGCAGTACAGTATGGCATGTCACTCTACAGTATAGTACAGTGTAGTATGGCATTATGTAGTACAGTGCAGCACAGAACGCTGTGTCACTGTACAATGTAGTATAATACAGTATAGTATAGTACTGTGCAGTTCAGTACAGTATGATATAGCAGTGCAATATACTTAAATACAGTATAGTGTAGTGCATTACTGAATAGTACTGTACAGTGTAGTGCAGTGTGGAGAAATTTACTAACTATAAATGTGTATGAAAGTCATGAAACATTTTACTTTTATCAAGATTAAAAAATGATTAACAAAGGCTACCAAAAACAAACATCCACACACACATACACACACACACACACCCACACACGGTATGACACTCATGTTATATGCCATATTTTTAGCTGTAGATTTTGTGCTGTGGACCCAGGTGTGCGAAAAACAGACTCACACACACACACACACACACACCTACTCGGCATGACACCTACTCTGCATGCCGTATCTTTAGCTGCAAAGTTTGTGCAGTGGACCCAGGTGTGCGAAACAGACACACACATATTGAGAGTGAGAGTCCAGTCGTTTTGGCTTCGTTCTGAGGATGCGCTAGGCCAGAGTGACCTGCTCTAGTGTGTGTGTGTGTGTGTGTGTACTGACAATTAGGTGTGTTTGTAAATGTGTGAATGTTTGTGTGCATTTACGTGAATCTGTGTGTCATGTGAATGTGTTTTTATATTGTGTGTGTGGTTCCAAATAGTTGCATGTGTGTGTGTGTGCAATTGTGTAAATGTGAGACCTAAATGTGTGTGTGTGTGTGTTCAGATTGAGAAACAGATGGTGTGGACTCTAACTGCCATGGCAACACCTCTACCCGCCCCCCCTTACATTCCACACCCTCGACCTGCTGAATAATGCATGAGCCGCTGCAGCAATAAACACACACACACACAAACGCCCACACACGCATCCATTAGCAGTGCAGGTATGTGCAGTTCCGAGGCACATATAGACCCTTTGGTCACACCAATGAGTGTGTAAACACTTAGAAACTCTACACTACTGCTCAACTCTTCACACACATACAGACACACACACACACACAGCCGCTTACCGGAGCCTCTTTAACCGTTTCTTACTTAACATATTGTCAGTGATTTTCACCATAGTGACACTTTTGCATCCTGGCAGCAGTAAAATGAGGACACTGTTGGCTCTCTGTGTGTGAAATGTTATGACTCAGTATTGGGCTGTGAGCGAGTAATGAGAGGTGGGAGGCAGACTACTACCGCTTTCTATATATTGAATATATCATTAAAATAATAGCATTTAAGCACAATAAAAAACTCTAATAAATCCAGTGATAATAAAAATAGTCGACGATCTTACTGAAGAACAAAGAGGCACTTCCAAACAGGAGGATGCTGTATTTAATACCTCCAGAGAGAGACAAAGTGTATTGAAATGTAGGAGGAAACTAGTGAACTTTCAATACTTAAAGCTACATACTTCACACCTAAAACTCACTTTATAATGGTGTCCAATATCGTGACTCAGACTGATTGCTTGGTCATTACAGTCCAATGAAGCACTGCAGCGGCAGAGTGACAGAAGGAAAGAACCAGAAAAAATTAGAGGGAAAGAGAAGGAGAGATAAATGGAGTGTGTAGAATTAGCGCACCACTCGTTAGTCAGGCGTGTGTGTGTGTGTGTGTGTGCTATAAAATATGCATGCTGTGAGTTCAGAGTTATCGTTCTGCCTGTGGGGAGAGATTTAACATAATTATGAATTAGTCCCCTGTCTACCACTGCACAGAAAGAGAGAGAGAGATGGTAGAGAGACAGAGTATAGATGGTAAAGAGTGGAAAAGGGATACTGAGGGACAGAGAGAGAGGTGGTACAGAAAGGGAGAGAAAGAGTGGAGATGAAAGTGAGAAAGTAGAGATGTTCCAGTGGTATAGAGAGAGAGAGAGAGAGAGAGAGAGAGAGAGAGAGATGGCTGAGAGTGGGAGAAAGAGTAGAGATGACAGAAAAAGAGCACAGGAACAATAGAGATGGTATAGAAAGAGAGAGTTCAGATGGTAGAGTGGGTAGAGAGAGTAAAGAAAGAAAGTAAGAGAAAGAGAGACAGCAAGAGAAAGAGAGAGAGAGAGAGATCACAACATATTCACACACACACACACACACACATGTCCACAAGCCCTAAGCTGTCATCAGAGCATGATGGGAAGGAGCTAATATCCAGTGGCATTCACTGCAGTGTGTGACAGACAGACATGTACACCCATAAACACACACACACACACAAACATACATATACACACTTGCAGTTTGAAGAGGGTTGGGTGATGCAGGTTGACAGGCTGCTCTCAGCCTCCATCAGGAGAGAGAGAGAGAAAGAGTGAGAGAGAGAGAGTAAAAGAGAGAGAAGAATGAGAGCAAGAAGTGAGAGAGCAAACAGAACAGGAAGAGAGTAAGTAAGGCAGGGTTTATCTACTATAGGCTGAATAATTGGATATATGTACATGTGGACTTCATGACATCACAAAAACAGTGAATTTAAAATGAGCTGTTTTTGCAGATTAGTTGCCATATGGACTGGGGTGTGATTGACATGTCTGGTACTTTATCAGTGTTTACGTACGACAACATAGTCTTGCATTTCAAAATACTGAGGAAAATGCCTTTTTCCATGAATATGGGCCCTTTAAAGGGTGTTAAAATATTCCCTTAAGAATGTCAGGGATGTTCCCCGCACCTGTTTCTGTCTGGCCCGTTTCACAGGAATGTCACATTTTTGTGAGTGAGGTCAATTATAGATTAGATGTAGAACCGCAGTCTCTGCTCGGAGGTCTCAGAGTGTGTTCTGTAGTCTGCACACACACACACACACACACACATCATGTCTCCCCCGGCACAAGAGAACGCCTCCCAGCAACATGCTCATCAAGTCTAGCCAGACACACACACACACACACACACACACGCACACACACACACACACTCACACACACGTCATGTTGTCTCCTCCGGCACGAGAAAACGCCTCCCAGCAACATGCTCATCAGGTCTGGTCACAATTCACACACACATGCACACACTCACACACACACTGCATCAGACCTGTAACAGTGCTCTCTCTGCTAAAATATGCAGTCACTTAAACACTCCCTTACACACACACACACACACACACACAAATTATGCCTCTGTTTCATGCCTCCCTGTCAACAATGGGTAGTTACCTTGGAAACGGGGGCATCCTGCAACTGGCTATGTGTGTGTGTTTGTTTGGGCTACCATCATAGTCCTCTGAGGGACAAATTATGTTTCCGTCAAACTAGGGCAGCACAGACACACACAGACACACAAACACATACACGCATGGTTTGTTTTTCCTGTTTTAAAGGGCCCATATCATGGAAGACTAGGTTCTCCATTTTATTGACTAGTAGCTTAGCAGTCTCCAGTCCATAATGTCCATATATGCAAACAGTCTGTTCTGAATAAAATCCTTTTGTGATGTCCCAAAAAAACAATGTATTTACACAATTATGCCTATTCAGCCTACAGGAGTTTATCCTCACCCATTTACACTGAAGCTGTAATAATGTTTCAGCTTAGAGTGCATTCTGAATAAGGAGCACTTCAGGGCAGCCAATCATGAAGGAAAAAAAGAAAAAGAAAATTGAAGAAATATTCATGGCCTTTAACTTATTCTAGTGTCATGAAGTAAACACATGCATTCTAAGTTAATACATACTCTACAGGAAACAAATCTAAATATGGCATTTTTACATTTGAATGTCTATGTACTTGCTGAGAGATATTATAATGTGTAAAATTCTGCAAATAAACAGTCATTTTGCATTACGTCTGGTGAAATCTGTTTCTGTCAAGGGTGTGGGCATATTATACACTTAGAAAATCAGAAAATTGAAATGTTACTAAAGTGATAGGGTGGAAAATGTTTGCCTTTCATATACAACTTTGTAAAGACGTGAGTTTTTCCTTTATATACATGCAAGTGATCTCTCTTATTTGCTGTCTCTCTTTCTCTCTCTCTCTCTCTCTCTATCTCTCTGTCTCAGAGGACGACATGTCTAATGTTCAGATCATGTGCGCGTGGTGTCAGAAGGTCGGAGTGAAGCGCTATTCCCTCAGCATGGGCTCGGAGCTGAAGAGTTTCTGCAGTGAGAAATGTTTCGCCGCGTGCCGCCGCGCGTACTTCAAACGCAACAAGGTAACTCCCCTCCCCCAAATCCTTCAGTCAATCAGGTTCTCTTGCTGTGACATCACTACCTGTCTGCTCTAACCCTCCCGAACATGCTCAGTGCTGCCAACCTCTTCGAGACCTCATCAGACCTCTGGAGATGAGCAGCGAGGCCAAGAGTGCTGATCTAGGATCAGTTTATTGTACTCTGTTAATCAGAGCCGGGCGATACTGGAAAAAATAAATAACTTAGCAAAAGCAATGAATGAAATGTTCTAAAAAAAGGGGTTTTTCCCACTAAAATTAGACTTTATGATGTTATGGATATTATGTAATGTTTTTTTGTTCATACTAGTGAATGTAAATCATGAATTCTCACTACAATACCCAGCATGCATTGCACAATTACACACCACCACTGGGAATCCCTGTGGTGTCCTGACTGCTGGCCTAGCCACTAAGCTATAGGGTAATAAAGACATCAAAGCTAGCATTAGTCTAACTCTCAGGGTTAACACTTTTACTGATTGTTTAGAATGAATTGACTGAGTTAATTGGAGTGAATGGTACATTTAAAATTAAAATTAAAAAAATTTAATTTCAACACTACATATGACGTCAAACTCTTATTTCAACAGTGTAGAAAAGGTGTTTTTTCTATTATATGGACTCTTTAAATGAAACACTATTTTAAAATGTGTTGGTTTTGTTTTTATTCCACCTGAATTCTGTTTTATCTAGGTACTTTCCAAGTCAGGCTACCAGTTATAACAAAGTGAACTCAACATATGCCCTGTAAAATGACTTGCTCTGATTGCTGGACAAGAGAGAGAAAGAGATAATAAAAGGTTTAAATAAAAGAGGATATGCAAACACTGTTAATGCACCATTCAGTCCATAAATGGCAGTTCGTTGTTTTTGTGATATCACAAAAACCAAAACATTAACGTTACCAATTCAACCTACATCAGTTTAGCCTCGTTCAGTCAGTTACAAGGAATGTTTCCAGACTGTTTTTAACACAATCAATCATCAGTCAATGAATGATGCCTATATTTTGATACAGAAAACCAGATGTTATAGTTGACCTCTAAATAAAAACGTAAGATAAATTTAATATATGTTGCAATGAAGGGTAGTCATTCTGGACTATTTCTATTGGTTCAAATGTATGGAGCAGGTTTTTTTCGACCGTAGAAAAAATAAAAGCATAAAAGGTTTTGAAATGACAGGCAGGAAATATCGCTCAGCTCTGGAGTCAAAGGAACCAGTCCAAAATCAGCACTTTTGTCCAACATTGTTAGTTCCATATGACTAGATTTGGTTTACCACAAACAAACTACATTTGCCAAAATGCACGTCATCTTCAGGTGATATCGGTCTGCTGCAGACGCAGTCTCTTTGAGAAGTTGGCATGGTGCATGGGGACTTTTAGCATTAGTTTGGCCTGGGAGTGAGAGTGGCCTACTGACTGTGTGCTTTTTCTCTTATACCTAAGCTGGGATATGTAAGGAATTGCAATGTAAGTATACTTACATTCTCCCCTCTTTGCCTTTCTGCCTGTGTGTGTTAGAAATCTCCCATTTAGATCTGTTCACTGTCTACTAGCAACTTTCTCTCTCTCACAGGCAACACACACACACACACACACACATGCACACCCAAACACTCATAAACTGTTACACATTACTGTATGCATGCATGATTGCACATCCACAATATAATTGTACACACTCTTCCTCACCGCATTGACCACCAAGTACCGGAAACAGTTTTTAAAATACACACATACACTCCCTGGCCACTTTATCAGAAGCCCCTCCCTTGTAGCTCCGCCTTGCTGGTGTACATTTAGAGCCTGTAGTTCATCTGATTCACAGTGTGTGTTAGGCTTCATCTGTGGTAAGTTATCCAGCAGCAACACCTATGCTTAATACACTCACACCAGAACCACACACACCACTATTCTGGTCCTGTGGTCAGAAACTGACCAGTGATGGATGAGGTGGTTGGTGCTGATGAACTGATGAGCCACAGTTTGTAAGTGTACACCTACTGTATATAGTGGAGTTATGAGGTGGGTTTCTAATAAAGTGGCCAGTGAGGGGAAGCACGAGGTAGGCGTTTCTAATAAAGTGTCCAGTCACAGCCTAGGTGTTTCTTATAAAGTGGCCAATGAGTGTATCTCATATCAGATGTGCATGTGTTTCTCGGTCTCCTCCGTTATCGACTTGTGAGCGATTAAAATATGTGTAGACCCAGAAACTGAGATATTTTTTTGATTGGCAGTTTTGTCCATCATCTGAGATAAAAAAAAAAAAAATCAGGTTGAGTGTGTGAGGTCTATAAAAGAAAATTAATTGGCGGCTCCTTTGTGCAAGGTCTATATAAATGTGTGGTCAGGACGGCCTGTGAATTGTAGAAAGTTGTTTTGTTTTTTTATTTGTGTTTTGTGGACCTGCCATCGAATTGAATGGCAAAGTGCCATTTCGTCTTTCTTCATCATACCTATTGTATTGAATTGAAGTGTTTTTTTTTTCATCAATAGCACACTCTTCCTCTTACCTCCCATATGCTCGGCTGAAACAGTTTTCAGTTTTAAGCATCGTTTGATAGAGCGTTCAATATAATCTCAGCCCTGCTGTGCTGTGGTGCATTTTGAAACTTTAACAATGTTTGCTGTAAAAAAAGAGAGCATTTCACCTTGCAGAGCCTTTTATCTTGTACTGGAGGAGGTCAGACATACAGCATGAGTTTCTATTACTTAAAAGTGATCCACTATTATAAGACAGAAAATCCAGGTTAGACTGAACTAAGCAACTTTAACGCTTTGTGATACAGACCCCTGGCCTCTTGCATTTGCATTCTTACAAACATTGAGAAGAGCTTTGGCCTTTGGTCTGCTGAAAATAACCAAACCTGAAAGCCCAGGTTTCCTCCAGCCGGCTGTGATTCCAGGCCATGACTCTCGTTAGTAAACACTCACGGAGCCTCTGATTGGTGCGCTGAAAGGACACCGGTGCTGACAGGCCGTCTGTGGGCAGTAAGCACAGAAACTATGGTATCAGGCTCCAAAAGCATTCCACAGTCACCCAATACCCTCCAAACACACTCCAAACACACCGCCTCTAAAGCCAGGGAGAGAGAGAGAGGGATTGGAACAGAACAAATGTCTCTCTCTGTAACTTAGTGCTAAAATATTGCAAGAGAGGTGGGGTGCATCTGCCGAAGTCATCAGCCTCAAGGATTCAAAGGGACCCTGTCAAGAAAAAAATGATTCTTCTTCACATTAGTTAACTTACATATACAAATTTGCATTATACAAATACATAATACATTTTTGCATTTGCACATTTATGGAGAGTCTTTCAGCCTTGACTGTTTTTCGCCAATCAGAACAGAACTTACTCCCATATTACACTCTTAAAGGAATTCTCAGATATCATTTAAAAATGATTTTTCATTTTGCTCATAAAACCACACAAAAGCTATGCATGGAGCTCTGGGATAAATAGTCCATGGAAGGGGTGGGGGTGGGGTGGCGTGCACAGTCAATGAAAAGTGCCAGGCTCAGCCCAGCGGTGCGGTCAGCAGATTTCTTCCCAAACGTAAACATATCGATATGAATGCAGAGCCAGATTTAGCGCTGGTTCCTCTTCTCTGCTCCGAGGCTCTTTAGGACAGCTTACTCAACATAGCAATGACCACAGCTTCAGGACAGATATTTCTGAATTAGGTTATGTTTTACTGGGGCAAGAAATGCTAATAGGGCTAACACTGCATGGCATAATAGTTCTGCCTTTTTTGGTTGGAGCAATGCCTTGTCTCTCCTATTTTGTTATTTTAATCTTTTTTTTCCACATAGTCTGAAAATGTCAGCAGCCTGTTTTAGAATATTATGATAAACAGACTAACAGAAAAGGTACAATGTGACTTAATAAAATCTTATTATATTAAACTGTACACTGAAAATGTATTTTTAAGAAAAAAGCTTGTCTCATATATAAAAAATAGCTTTTAGCCAATTCTGTTAACTTTCTTACTGGCGTATGCTGTTGTGAGTGAACAGCTAGACCTCCTCTAGTCAGTAAACTCAGGTTTAAACTGCAATAGAAACCAGTATAGTCACTACCAGTGATGATCTATATTGGTATACATGGAAAAATATAACATGCAAAGCGGTTTGGTCTTGGTGCCAGCTGGTTCTCCAGTTACTCTAGGCTTACCTGATCCCATTAGCATCTGTTATCCTGAGAGTGTTCCGTACCTGTGACTACTTTCTGTTAACTACAATTAAAGGGCAAGTAACCCGAACCTCCCAGCACACACATGGATGCTTCGACACACACAGGCTTGTTTTTATACAAATCACGACATGAGATCAAACACAAGTACGTTATTTGTGTAAGTATTAACATGTAATTATAATATATATACATTTTCTAATCCCAATCCTGTTTTAAGAAGTGAAACATGGTACAAAGTATTTCTTCTGAATTCACATGAAAGTCAGAACATTTTTTGGCTGGAAAATGTGTGAAAACAAATACAAACACACACACGCAACCTGCTTCCTCTTCATATCCTGCCGAATATTCACGTGAGAGAGACTCGGGTAAATGATACTCTCTCTCTGTCTCTCTGTCTCTGTCTGTCTGTCTTTCTCTCTCTTCATTTGTGCCCCAAGGTCGGCTGCAACAAAAATCACTGTTTTTTGTCTGTCACGTGTGTGTGCGCACATCAGTAGAGTTGAAACGGTAGACGTTGCTCTGGCAGCAGCCGGCCGGTTCAGCGGTAAATACCTGCGGCTGCTTCGTCTGCGAAACTCAAAACGCAGACCACAGCCAAGATATAAAACGGATCTGGTTACACATACACACATGCTCGCACAATACACTCCAATCTACCAATCTACTGTCCCAGCAATGAATCACTGCCCCTCCACCCCACACACACACACAGGTACACACCCAATCAGGCCATCCAATCAATCAGAGGCCGAAGCTTTTATCACCTGAGGTGTTTTCAGAAAAAAAGTACTTTTCCCCTGATGGCCAGTCGTCTGATTCAGTGCATGGTCTCATGGTCTTCATTAAAAGGAGAGATTGAATAGATCCCAATCTGGACAAGTTTGTATCTAGAAGATACGCATCACTATTGATTTGGAGCTGCTGAACAGACTTCTGACTAGATCAGCAACTGGAAGATAGTAATCCTGATAAATTGCCATAACCAGGGTTGCTGGAGGCTAAAGGCAGAGAAACACTCTGGATAGGTTGGCAGGGCAGACACACAGACAAACACAATCACACATAGGCACAACTCAGCATTTCCAATTCACCTAAAGTGCATGTCTTTGGATTGTGGGAGGAAACCAGAACTCCTTGTGGAAACCTACATTGAAACGGGGTGAATATGCAAACTCCACACAGAGGGAGCTTCCCCAGCCAAGAATGAAACCCAGGACTGTCTAGCTTTGAGGCAATAACACCAACCTCTGTGCCACCAGGCCATTCTTCTGAGTAGATTATGAAGGATCGCAAGGAAAGATATTACAATTAGCTGAGAGCTGGATATCTGAAAAGATCCAGATCTGGAGGCTCAATACATCTGTGGCTAGAGGATAGATATTCTATGTGGGATATCTGCATAGATCAGTATGTGGAAGATGTAGTAGACCTAAATTGATGGATAGATCAACAGGTCTGGGGATGGTAGATGGACATTGGAATACATTTGAATCTGGACAATGTGTATTTGAATAGAATCTAAAAGATAAATAATCAGATCTGAATCAAAAAGATGGGTATGGAGTTGGGGATTTATATCTCAATAGACCTTATGTTGGAACATGGGTTTGAAAGATAATTCAGTACCTGTAGAGGTGAAGGTTGGATATCAGAACAGATGTCTGGATCATTGATTTAATAGAACTATAATAATGATAATATGATGATAATAGAACTATATAAAACTGGATGATAATTTGATTAGAATCTGGAGTACAGATATTTGAATACAATCTAGAAGATGGATTTTTAAATAGATCTGGATGCAAAAGAACTGATTATGATTTAGAAAAATTGGATTGATATTGTGCTGGAAGAATATTCAATTAGATCTTAAGCCGTAATTTCTGCAAAAACCAGCATGTGGTAGATATATTTCATTTCAGTGGATGAAGGACTGATTTCTGAATAGATCTGAAATTGCATATGTAAATAAATCTAGAGCTAGAAGATTCCTGTATATTTTGAAGGATATCTAAATACAATTAGAGCTAGAGCTCCATTATAGGTCAGGAGATTGATAGATAGATAGATAGATAGATAGATAGATAGATAGATAGATAGATAGATAGATGAAGCACCCAACATGGTAGCATCCTGTGAGTCCAGATAGTGGGTGGAGCTGGACACAGTTACATTGAGAGAAATCAAGAAAAAACTTACAAGCTGTAAATAAATGATTTAGCAGAAAATCAAAATCACACATTTCCACAAATGTCAATCATCCGAAATACATTTTGTGTCTGAAGTTTCCTTCTTTAATTTTGCACTGGGGCGACAAGGCTAATGTGGCCAACAAATAACTGGTGACAGGCTTCCATTACTTGTTACTGCCTGTATTTTTTATGTTATTAAAGAAGCCAACTTTGCATACATACACAGAAGGGTGATTGACAAAGTTTTTATATCCGCGGCTGAAGTGTCCTTGAGTAAGGCACCTAACAAACTGCTCCCTGGGGACTGCCCACTGCTCCAGGTGCTCACTGCCTCTTTTGTGTGTGTGCGTGTGTGTGTGTGTGTGTGTATGTATGTATTAGAGGTGGGAATCTTTAGGCACCTTACGATTCGATTCGATTACGATTCAGAGGGCTGCGATGCGATATAAAATAAATAATTAATAATAATAAAATAATTATAAAATGATTATTGATGCATCTTAATGCATCTTTCTCCCCCCTCACCTTGGTACTTTCAAAAGCAAAGCATTTGTAACGAACCAAAATGAGTTTACTTATTATCAAAACAATCAGCTGTGTAATTCTTCAAACAGAAAAAAATTGTACTAACACATAAATTGCTTTGACACATAAATAATGCTTGTGGACCTCACCTTATTTTGAACAACATAAACAACTGATCTTATTCAAAACTAAATAATGTCAAAGTTTCAGCCGAACTCAGAAAAGGCAAGCCGAATTACAAAGTCCAAGCATCACTTGATCCGCTAGTATATCTGTTCTATTTTATGTATTTATTTATAGAACTTTGACATCGCTTGCTCGATGGTCCTCTGGTTAGCAGTGGCAGTCACCGGCTGTTTTTCTTGTGCCTCCGGGTGAAAACGTTCAATGTGGTTTCTAATGTTTGTCATGTTTCCAAAATATTTCAATTTAGTTTTACAGAACCTGCATATAGTGTGAACCTTTTCCAGGTCTTGTTCCCTTCAACTTCATAAAAGCCAAAGTATTTCCAAACATCTGCTTTTAATGTTGAGGGTGCTGGTAGTATATCTTACTCCTCCGTGTCGTGTCTTTGTTACGTGAACCCCAGAGACGGTCCGTGTGCTGCACTTCTGCTTTTTTTCGTTCCTCAACATTTTTAACATTTTTAAATTGATTCAGAATCTTTCATTTCTGCATCGCGATGCATCAAAAATAGATTTTATTCCCCACTCCTAGTATGTATGTGTTCACTGCTTTGGATGGGTTAAAATTAGAGACGTAATTTCCCCTCAGGAATTAGTTAAATATCTCTATTAAATATCTATATAAAGTATCTAAAATAAAAATAAATAAATACATTAAAATGTATATAGTACTGTAAACAGATATACACCATAAATAATGGGAAAACTCTTCCACGGCAATCTTTAGTTTCTCCCCCTCTTTACTTGGGAACAAATGTTTGGTGAGAACCATGTTCACATGGTTGTGTTCTCTGGAAATGAGTGTTCTGTTGGATTGTCACTGAACTGCATCATAGATCATTACCATAAACTTGTCTGGACAACTTCATTCTGATACCCAGTCTGCCCAATACACGCCACCACCGCATTCACCACAGAGAGACACTGACTCACGTAGAAAATGAATGATTTACAGTCTCTCTGACACTCCCAGTGTGAAGTCAAGGTGTGGTCACCATGCCCAGTGCAGGGCATCATCTGGAGAGTTTTCTGGAGCAATGAAGTTCCTTAAGGATGGTTTATAGTCATGTTTGTGATCCAGAACTAATCCTCCGGTATCAGTGCCTGACCTCACTTATGTTCTCAAATGCAATCAGAGCATCACAGCAATGTTCCAACATCCCAGAAGACTAAAGCAAGTCAGAATAAGACAAATAAAATGCAGGGGCAGTCATGTTTGTTTCAGCAGTGTTTTTTATGTTCTTACTAAGGATGTACCTGAATCTAAAAAAATGTTATTTGGGAAAACACAAATAATGAGACAAATATTTTTACTACAAAGAAAAAGACACGCTGCGCATCAGCCATTATTTTTCTTCAGGTTGATTTATATCGTGGTAGATGATCACAAGATAAAAATACCCATTTTGTTTACATCACATGACTTTCCCTAATTACTGTTTCGTTTACTACACAAAACTGAACAGCGACTGCTGTGATCTGTAGTCGCCCCAGGTGTGGGGTTAGCAAGGCAAAAGCCTGGTGTGAAATAGCTGAATTGCCCTATACATCAAAATAAAGCTTCGGAACCATAGCTTTTAGCTGTGTGCATTAATTTCCTCTATCAAAAAAAACAGTCGCTTACTGTTATGCACTGACTGTTGACTGTTGTTTCTTGAGTTAACTATTTAAGAAACACGAACACAGCATCATTAGAATTTATGATTATTTGCTAGCTATATATATATATATATATATATATATATATGTAGAGAGAGAGAGAGAGAGAATGAGAGAATTTCCGTGCCCAGTGCAAAACAGAATCTTTATAAGTGTCCCCCACTGCAGACAGTTCATAAAGCTTAGTTTAGTTTAAGATAAAAGAAAGAGAGGGAAGAAGAGAGAGAGATGATAGGTACATTATGAGGGTTTGGAAATATATTCTAGACGTATTTAATTATTTTATGCTTTGAAGACACAAACATTGCATTGCCAGTGAATATCAGGATAGAAAATAGAACATTTAATCTGACCTCTGGTAAAACCCATCCACTTCCAGGTCTACTGTCCGAATACAGGCACAGATCATTGTGTTGAACGGATACAGATACCGTTAATGACGTCTCTGTACCAGTCTAGTTTTTCCACACTTTATTGAGCACACATACACACACACAAACAGAATAAAACATGAGTGAGAATGTGGCTCTGCCAACGCCAACGAGCAAGGAACGCACACACACACACACACACAGTGGCCATATGTTGAGTCTGCTAGCCTGGGTGCGCTAACTCAGATTAGCGCAGACATCTGCACTTCAAAAGAGCCTCCTGCACTCCTTCTTTTCCTCTCTTTCCATCCCTCGCTTTCTCACCCCACAATCTGTACATCTGTTCCCCTCATCCATCCACCCATTTCTTCCCTGCACTCCTTTTGTTTTTTGCACTGTTTCTGTGTGCCTTGTCCAGGTTGGCTTCTCTGACTTCGACTGCAGGGAAATTAATTGACCATATAAATAAGTATAAATTAGTTGTTGTAGCTTGAGACCTGTTTCAAGATGCGTATTGGTGGTCTTGTCTTGGTCTCAGGGACTCGTAACTTTTCCTCTAGACCAGTAGAGACCTTTATTTTTTGAGTTTGCCTCCTTTTTTTGTTAGGGCACAACTTTGTAAATTGTCGCAGTAATATGTGCTGTTAATTATATTCATTTATATCTAGCCTTTTTTATACACATAATGTCTGTACACATAATAACTTATGAAAATGAGCAAAATAAGTATGTTTTCATAATCCTCAACAAATATATGCTGAGATCTGCTAACCTGGCAGGTTAGGGTATAGAACTCAGATGCTACAACAAAATTAGTGTTTTGTCAATGAAGTAATTAGTAATTCAATTTTGTTCAATTTTGGTCCATTGCTTCAAGTTCCCAATTATTTAAAATTTTAAAATAGTCCATATATTTTGAGCATAATTCAAGTCAGGAAATTGGTGAGGCCATGCCAGCTCCTTTAGAAACCAGTCTTAAGTTAGTCTGGCTGTATGTTTGGCATCATTGTGTTGGAATGTCCATCTTCTCCCCTTCTCTAAAAAGTTCTTCTCTAGAATCTTCTGGCTCGTTGCTCCATTCATGTTTCTTTTGATGGCATGTGTAGTATCTCCAGTACCGCCTGCAGAGAAGCAGCCCCATATCATGATGCTCCAAGACTCACAGTGTCCCTCATAGTATCCAGCAATGGAAAAAAAAATAGATGTAAATGAAAAACAAATTCTTTTGCTACAGGCAGCCATGCAGTACGTTCCAAAATAGCAATTAGTAAATGTAATCATAATTGTACTCATAATCACAGCTTAACTCAACAGACACATTATTGTTACTGCCAGTTCTAGGATCACGGTGTGGTTCGTCCATGTGGCATTGCTGTACCCCAGCAGAACTAAATGCTTGGCTGTGGGTGTAATCTATATGAAGCACTGTACTGTCCCTTATTCTTTGCACTGTATCACTGTGTCTGTCATATATCTTGTGAAGTGTTAAGAAAACAATCATTTCACAAACGGTCATAATCTTGCAATGTTATGCTAAATGCCTTACTAACAGTCATATACACCAATATAGTTTGTAATTGTGTATATATTAAGAGTTCTACGGGGGAGTAGTTAGCAACAGATTTGGCAACTTTGTTTTATCCGCCAGGAATTTGAGAAATGGGCAGATCAACATTGACAAATAATCAATACCAGCAGAAACACTGGGGATTTGCCGGTTAGCTATTGATGACATTTAGTAGCAGCTCATAGCAGACATTTAAATCACATGTTCTTCACTGTGGATGTGGGACAGCTTAGATGCTGAGTTCTTCAGTAAAGCCTTAAATTCAGGGCCTGTCTCTGAATATAACTCTCAACGGCCACAGGTAGGCAAGTTCATAAGCTAATTTATAATATATTTAAGTTAATTAGTCAGTGTAAAATGAACGACAAACTAATTTCCAATCTCTTGCCTCTAATGATCTGAACTACACTAAGTTACACTAATATAACCAAGAAGGCAGATTTTTTTTATCAGCACCACCCACATGCACACATGGATAATTATACACTTAATTACTGATGCTAAAAGTAGGCTGCCACTGTAACAGGTAAAGTTAGCTGAAGCTGATGACATTAAACTTAAAGGAACAGCTAAGATCTGAGACACATCTGTAATGGAAACCAGTGGGCAGATGCTGAAGCAACTTTCTTCTGGTTTCTGTAAGTGTGATTTTAGTCTTTAATTGTCCTGTTCTTCTCTAAATCTTCTCTAAATGATTGTCTGTGGTAATGGACAACATGCTGCAGACAGAATTGGAAATACCAGAGTATTTCTTTAATTACTCAAAATATGCAGTATAATTTAATTCTCTCTCTCTCTCTTTCTCTCTCTCTCATAAGCATGTGTTAAGTGTGTGTGAATGACAATGTAAAGATATTGTGTGTGTGTGTTACCTGTCAGCGATTAAGCCCGTGTCTCGTTGCCATGGTGTTGTGACTCACTGTGAAAGGTGATTATTTCATAGCCAAGAGAAAACACACACGCGCACACACACACACACACACACACACACACACACACACACACACACAGTCTTACTGACATTTGACAAGCCCAGTTTCACATTAAACGACAGCCACAAAAAAAAAACACAGAGTGTAAAGACCTGTACTGAGCAGAAAACAACAATCAATTGTCAGTCAGTTTATAAAAATCATTAACAAACATCCATAATGCTCACATAACTTCTGCTTCTAAAAGTCAGATTTCACTAGAACTGATTGCATGTGGCGCTGCAGGTTAGGCTTAAAGATCAGTGTGTGTGTGTCTGTGTGTTTAGACTTGGACAGCAGCCTACTCTGACTTATTTATTAAAACTGATTAAAATCGTTGCAATTAATCTATCGAATCAGTTCACAAAGCAAGTTCATTCTGTGTATTATAGATTGAGGAATTTCTTCTCGATTTAATCACATTAATATGTATAACATTACAAAAAAGAGAAGCGAGAACAAGGGGATGAGAGAGGGAAACAACAGGATAGGGAAAGAGAGAAAGAAAGAGAGAGCAAGAGAGAATGAGGGATAGGCAGAGAGAGTGTGTGTGAATGAGGGGGATAGTTGGAGAAAGAGAAGGGGAGAAGAAGAGAAAGTGATTGGTAGAGCAAGAGAGGGATAGACAAAGTGGGAAGGGGAGAGAGAGAAAGAGAAAGATAGAGAGAGAGATGGAAAGATGTAGAGAGAAGAAGAGTGAGGAAGAGAAGAGAGAGAAAGAAAGACTAATGAGCAGACAGAAGGAGGGGCTGTCTTATGGATGTGTGCCACTCAAGTAGGTATGTGTGTGTGTGTGTGTGTGTGTGTGCAAGGGCGTTCCACATTGTTTATGTTTGTATGTCTGTCCAACCGTGTCCTTGGAGATGCACATCCTGCTTGACAAGGTGACACACACACACACACGCAGACTCACACACAGACTCACACACACACACCTGTGCTGGGTCTGGGACCCAGATGGAGTTTGGCAGAGATGCAGCTGAAACACCAGTCCAAGCAAGTCACACACACACACACACACCCTTAATCAGCGCAGTGCTAAAGAGGTGTCCGTTCTGCAGTCTGCTGTGGTGTGTGTTGGCACCATGCAGCTACACACTCAGGTTATTAGTGTAAAGTAGGTCAGTTTGCTTTGTGTGTGTGTGTGTGTGTGTGTGTGTGTGTGACACTTCTGGCAGTATTCTGGCTGATGTTTTGAGCTCACTCCCTGCATCCAGCCAGAAACTCATTTAGACTGCAGAGATTTCCTCTGTGTGTGTGTGTGTGTGTGTGTGTGTGCGTCTCATTAATACTATATGTAAATGAGTTGGCATGGGTCCAGGGGGTCATAACTGCTGCAGTAAAAAATAAAGGACTGGCATGAGAGTGTGGTGTGTGTGTGTGTGTGTGTGTGAACACTAAAG
>JBBPCY010000150.1:21436890-21480170 GCA_037974405.1 Brachyalestes nurse
TGACATGTTATTACATATAGTCTCATTGTTAATTTATTAATCAGGGTAACTGGGTGGTGCTGGAAACTAGCGCTGAGAAACCTTCGCAACAGTCTGGTTCATGTACCGTACTGTGTAAAAGTCTTAGGCTCCACTACAAACTGTGTAAAGCTATTTATCTGAGCAGTAAAGGACCTTCTGCCATCAAATACACGAGTTAACATTACAATAAATGCAAAAAATACATAAAGTTTTATGAACTGGTTCAAAAAACACAGGTTCAGTTCCAAGTTCCACCTCAATGCCTCCAGTCTTTGCATGGATTTGGGAAATTCCTTCAGCAGCTCCTGATATAATTTAATGAAGTATCGATTTGAAGTATTTGATGAGAACTACAATGTAACAATGGGCTTCTATGAGGATGGGTCTGGGAATGATAAAGCAACAAAAAATCTACATATATATATATATATATGTGTGTGTGTGTGTGTGTGGTTGGGGGGGTATTATCACATATAGATACTTGGACTACTTCAGCTTTACATCAGGTAAAATGGACAATAAGTGTAGATACAAGGTAGATGGACCTAACAAAGAGGCTCATTGATGTATATGCAGGGTTAGTTTATGAAATAGTCTTTAGATCAGCAACTAGGCTAGCAGTCAGGACTGGTTGACAGCACAGGCATTCCCAGTGTTTGTATGATGCTTGTAGAGTATTGTAGTGAGAGAACATTAATGAACACAAACATGAAAATTGTGAATTCTCTAGAAACTATGTGCTACAGAATACACAATAACACCACAAATAGCATATTAAAGTTATGCCGCAGGCCCCTTTATGTTATTTTGTATTTCAGTTTTTCAGTATTATTTCTTGCTTTATTTGTTGGTTCTAGAAATTCGGAAGCATGATAAATGGTCTTGGTGCAGGTGTTTGGCCTGGAGTGGAAAAGAAAAACTTGTGCATGTACAAACTCACACACGCACACTCTCCATCTAAGCAAATGCAAAGTGAGCACATGTCAAAACTAATACGGTGCGTTTCCTCACATGTATTAACGGTACCAATTACACACAACCACACACACACACACACACACACACACACACAAAAGCCTGTGTTTTTCTCCAGGTGAGTGCATGTCTGTCCATCCTTCCTCCTTTAACTTTCGCTCCATCCGTCCTTTCATTCATGCATCCACCTTCACTCTCTTTTTTCCCCTCAGTTCTCTGTTGTGTGTGTGTTTTTTTGTTTGTTTTGGGTTGTGTGTCCATGCGTATAAGGGTGGTTATGTCTCTCCTGTAGGCCAGAGAGGAGGAGGCCTCTACGCAGCACAGCTTGTCCAAAGACACGCCCAGACTTATCCTCAAGACAAACAGCGATGCGCTTGTAAGACATTTTAACACCCCTGATCAGATCAGTGACCAAATCTATAATCAAATAGCCTGTGTCTCAATTTCATGCACTATGCACTATATTCTTACATTCTACACTGTTATATTCTGCTAATACAAATTATACGCAGTACAAGATTCATACTCTGTCTTCTTACACTATTCTCTATATTCGTCTATTATACACTGTATTATAGTTAAACAATATGCACACTATTTTCACGCTATGTGCTATATTCTTATACATTGTATTCTCATACTTTAACTGTGTACCATATTTTTACACTGTGTGTTATATTCTTATATACTCATTGTACAATCATATACTCTGCATTATAATATTACATATTATATTCTTACACCATACATTATGTACTACAATCTTAACCTATACTCTACATTCTTAGCTGTATACCATGTACTATACTCCCATTCTATTCACTATATTACTATGCTTTGTACTGTGCAATATATTTTTGACATTATGTACAACACACTTTGTACTATATACTTGAACACTATACATTTATTGACATTATACAATCAGCTTTCCCATCTAGATCATATGCTATGAACTATGTGCTATATGCTATGTTGTACATTTTAAACTCAAACTAAATGTATTGCTAATGTATTACATTGAATGGACACTGTGTGGTACCTTCTGTCACTGAACTGTGTTTAGATTATAATGGAACATGCCCAGGTCTCAATTTCAAGCACAATTAAGTATATTCTTTATTTTTATACTGGACACTGTGCATTTCAATATGGTCTGGAGTTACCATATTACACACAAGGAAAACCTGTGTTACCTCACATCATTGAAATGTGACTAGATTAGCAGTTACCTAAAGATAGGAACTTAGATTAAGTTATAATATAACAAGACTAGTTAGTATTATAACATTATGAAATATATGGAAAAAGCCAACAGTCTGCATAGCATTTTGCTGCATTTAGTACATCATCTGGCTTTTAACAGCACTCTGTAGTTTCATTTTTTCAGTGTGAAAATACTACTTGAGCCAAAAGTGGCTAGTACTCAAATTGAGACACAAGGCTACACTCATACGCTCACAGCTGTCACAGAAAGACATATGGGATTTTAGTTTGCCAATTTACTCCGTTTCCTTCCTTATCCCGATCAGCCAAGATATGTGTCTGGTGTCCGAAGATTGCACTGGAGCTATGAAGCTAATGTAGTTAACAATTAATGGAAGGCATTAAGTAGCGTTACTTAAACTGCATTCTTAGATCATCACACATCCGTGTTTAATAGACTTGCTTATGTGGGTTCTGACATACAGTAAATGTTAATGGATTAGCTTAAAACAGTAGTCATGTTGAACTTTGTCCATACTTTAATCCCAAAAGTGCATCCTACAATATCAGAAACCACATAAGCACTCCTGTTAAAGAGAACTGAATGACTACACATAGTTTGAGGCAAGATGACACTTCAGACACTGGTCATGTCTTGACTGATTGACTATATTTGGGGTAAGAGGGAAAACTTTTAAGACTCGCAGAATCACACATTCCACATTTTCATGTTTTGTTTCAACATTGTCATTCTGCATTGCATCAGACAGCATGTTTATATGTGTGTGTGTGTGTGTAAGTGAGTGAGTGAGTGTGTGTGGCGGCGGACTTGTGGCGGACAGATTGCGGGAGTCAAAGGGTGAAGGTGCTGGAAGAGAGAGAGGAGTTGAGATGTAAAGCAGAGGCGCTGATGTTCGGCCCACAGCCGCGAGTTAGCGAGGTAATTACGGAAGAAAGAGAGAGTAGGAGTCTGCGGACAGTCGCACCGTTCTCACAGCGATCGGCTGTGGCAAATAAATGACGAATAGTAATTACGTCTAGAACAAGAGGGAGAGGGAGAGAGAATGGATGGAGGGAAAGGATGGGAGGCGAGAGAAGGGAGAGAACAAGATGAGGAAGAGAAATGTAGAGAGGTAGAGGGTGGAGGGACTGAGGGAGAGAAAGCTAGAGAGAAAGGGGAAAGAGATAAAAGTGAGAGAGGAGAGAATAGGTGGTGAAGAGAGAGGGAGCAAGACAGGTAGGAAAGAAAGAAAAAAGAGAAAGGGGGAAATGACAGAGATTGCGTGAGAGGGTATGATGGAATAATACATGAATTGAGCTAAAGTATAAATTAAGGAGAGAGAGAAAGAGAGAGAGAGAGAGGGGAAGTGCATTAGTGTAATGTGCAGTGAAATTTCCCGCTCGGAGCACGGGCTGGTTAAGTGCTCTCCATCTGCGCTGAGTTTAAACTGAGGAAAATTAGCACCCATGTATAATTCACCATACACACACACACGCTATGACCTACATGACTTCAGCACTAAGACACTGCGTGCGTGTGTGTGTGTGTGTGTGTGTGAACTGGGTGACGCTGACCAACACTTAATTAATGAAGTTCAGTCATTAACAACATAGATTATGTAAAACAGTTGCATTATTTATTTTAAAAATATAAGTGTGCCGTAATGCTCACATGAACATATTCTGTCTCATTTTAAAAATGCTCTATAGCGCTCTACATTTTTCATATGAGCCACGTGGTCACTCTGATAGACTGTAATACACTACAGGAAGCATAGGGAGCGAAATCTACTGTGACTTAAGAGAAGAAAACTTGGAATGTTTGGTGGGATGAATGGTTTGATTCAAACCTTCTGCATGAACTTTATACAAATGAGCAGAGGGGCAGCCAATTAAATTGCTCATATGTGGGGCATTGGCTGATTGTGTCACGCTCATCTTGAAGCAACAATCTCAAGAATTAGAATAATAGGCTTCTATATTAGTATAGTAAACATGGTAGCCTACTGGACTACAACATTTCCACTCTGGACATCCATCTCTGCTTTGTTTCGGTGACATCCCCAGATGAGCTTGCTTTACAGCTCTGTTAAAGGGGGGGCGTTTGGCTGCCGTTCTTATCCTGAGCAACTGGTAAAAAGTGGGGTTTGAACCTGCGACTTTGTGGTTTTCAGGTTCACAGGCAAGCATTTTACCCACTAGGCTACTCCCACAGTGCAGGATTTTGTAAATATTGGAAAATGAAGTGAAAGTGACCATTCTGTCATACGTATCTAAAATGAAAATACAATTATGCTCATATTGTTACTTTGATATTATTAGTCATATTTAATTATTTTTAGATGTAGCAGTACTGAAATCTGGGTGCTACAAGCCCCTCAGCACCCCACTATGTGTGGTCAGGTTTATGTGTTGTTGCAGGCAACAGTCAGGTCTGGATTTGTTACAAGTGTAAGTGAATGTGTTGGTGTGTGTGTGTGTGTGAGAGAGAGAGAGATGAATGTCTGTCATTGACGGCAGTGACAGCTGATTAATCCCCTCATTACTTCCTGCGAGACTCCTGTTCGGTAATCAGCTCGCTGGGCCCGAGGCTAATCCGCCGCGCCGCACTCGTCAGCCTGAGCTTGCGAGAAAACGAGTGACAGACCAACGGAGGGAGAACCGACAGAATGACAGGACAGATGTAGAAAGTTGGTTCTGATACACTTTTTCAAATCTTTGAAACCTGGTTTCTAATACACACGTCATCCACTCTTGCATTATGCATGCGTGTATACACACACTCCTTCCTCTCAGACTTCTTGTACCTGCCATTTCCTGTTAGTGTCACCTTGAATAGACAAGCAGACTGCCTATTTGTTTTCATGTGTATCTAGTCACACACACACACACACACACACACACACACCTAATTGTTCCTTGAAGGGAAATCCTTTTAGCTGGGACAGTCTGGTTCGACCCTACGGCTCCGCCAGGGGCAAGTGAGTCTGTGACAAGCGCTGACTGTGTGTTTGGTTGTGAGTGAGTGAGTGAGGGAGAGAGAAGGGAAAAGAAAATGATGTGCAGGAGTTGCCCGTTGCAGTAGATGGACGTTTAGTGTTCAGATGAGACACATGAGCGCTAAGTTAATATTTCATTACATGTTTCTGTATTTGTATCCAGTAAACAGGGCCCACTGTAACCTTTCCAAGTTTGGCAGAAAAGCAAGTTTGTTCATTTTATAGATTACAGTAAATAATACTGTCCCCTAAACCACATCCACCAGTCTGTGCCACCTTAATGAAGAGCTGGATGGAGTTTTTGGGATATATTTACAGAAAAGATTTGACTATTGACTTCTATTGTTTGGTACTATTCTTAGCCTATAACACTTACTTTAAAAATGCTTTGCCTGATGGATTATACAGACATTTAAACATACATACACAGACAAGTTTTTACACATGTTGTTAAAGCATACATTATTTGGTAAGCCATGTTGCTTTTACTAATCTTGCAGATTTTGAATGTAATGATTAATATTTTGAATGCTGATCTATGTTTTGTGTGTTTTTGTGCGTTACAGGTGTGTGACTGGTGCAAGCACATCCGCCACACTAAGGAGTATCTGGACTTCGGATCTGGTGAGAGACGTCTGCAGTTTTGCAGCGCAAAATGCCTGAACCAGTACAAGATGGACATATTCTATAAAGAGACCCAGGCAGCCCTGCCGGCAGGCTTATGTAACCCTGTTCATCAGGGAGGGGAGGGGAAGTCAGAGGGCAGCCCTGGAATGCAGCTCCTCACCCCTGAGTCCTGGAGCGCTCCTCTGAGCGAACTTCGTGCCCGGAAGCCCCCCTCACCAGGGGGCGCTACCTCCGGAGCTGGACACTCAGGATCGGCGTCGGGATCTCCTTCTGAGCCTGGAACTATGTGCTCGTCTTCATCATCCTCATCGTCAGCAAAAATGTCCACACCAAGGCCACGCGAAAGTCCGACGTTACCACTTCCCCCTCCCCCACCCCCTGCACCTGGACTCCACCCACCACTCGGGATGCCGCCTGGCAGCCCTCCCATGGTGATGACACCCCGTGGTCCAGTGCCACTTCCCCTCTTTATGGAGCACCAGATGATGCAGCAAATAAGGCCTCCATTCCTTCGGCCACCTGGCCCCAACAGTCCACTCCCCAATCCCATGATTCCTGGGATTGGTCCACCTCCTCCTCCTCCTCGGACCCTGGGCCCTCCCTCAAGCCCCATGCACCGACCCCTTCTCTCACCCCACGTCCACCCTTCCTCTACCCCCACCTTGCCAGGTAATCCACCTGGTATGATGCCCCCTCACCCTGGTACCCACATGCCTGGGCTGCCTTTCCCTCCAGTTAATATCATGCCAGCTGGACCCATTCCAGTTCCACCAGTGATGAACTTTGGCATGCCGTCTCTTGCACCTTTGGTTCCCCCTCCAATGCTCTTAGTGCCGTATCCTGTCATTGTGCCGTTACCGGTGCCAATACCCATCCCTGTTCCCATTCCGATTAGTCCAAAAGCATCAGGTGACCGTCCAGGGAATGATGGGATGCTTCCAGAGGTGTCTGGTGAGCGCAGTAGCTCCGATGCATCCAGAGGAGGAGAGGGTGGAGATCATAAACAAGGTGCCTCAAGCTCAGACATGCTTTCACCAGGAGTGTCCGGCCAGAAGGAACGAGGCAGGACAAGTGTGGTGGATCTCACAGTTAAAATGGAAAGCCCAGGAAGTGGAAGCTCCAGTTCGTCAAATTCAGGATCTCCAACAGACGCACCAGCAAACGGAATAATCGATTTGACAACAAACCGTCGCTCAAGGCAACAGCTCGTCATCCAGAGGGCAGTGCCATGTGTGCAAGTGAAGCCAGAGCCTGACACGACCCCACTCACAGGGCAAGCTGTCTCACGACTGGGTGAATGTGATGCAAATGGGAGGGACTCTGACAGCACAGGGCCAATAGAGGATTTGCAAAGAGACAGAGATAGAAAGGCTAAAAGCCCACTGGACAATGTTGCACTGCCTTGTGCTGACCCTTCGTTCTGTAGCGCCATGCCCCCACTAACTCAACCAATTACATGCACTCTTTCTGCTCCCACAGCCAGCATCTCCACAACAAAAGCAGAGCCAGGAACCGCCACGCCTTGTAACGTGATTGTCAATGGGGGCTGCAGCATGCAGCCACTAGAGCCTCCGGTTCGGACTCCACCTATGGAACAGCGCCCCCCTGTGGACCCGTGCCGCAGGACAGCTGCACTCTGTGACCAGTCAGTGGAGGGAGAGGACCTTAAAGAAAACAGCTGCTCAGTCATTGAAAGGGACGCAGCAGGTAAGAGAGCCTTATCCGAGCAGGCCAGCACACCCGGGGGAACCGGAGATGAGAAGTCCCAAGAGGCAGAGGATGCAGCGTCTGGAGCAGACCACGCCTACGCTCTGCCACTTATGCCCAAACCAGGCTGTGTCATTCAGCCTGTTCCCAAACCAGCAGAGAAGACAACAGGAATTCTGCCATGTGGCCTGACTGCCCCATTAGCGGTGGCAGGAGCGGCAGAGCTGGAGCCCCCGCTAAAGAGGAGGTGTTTGCGCATCCGCAACCAGAACAAATGAAGAGTGAGAAAATTTGCAGGTCAGTCACTCACTAAAGCTGGCAGGACTTGTGCACTAGTTTGAATTCAGACTTTAAGGTCAAGGTAGTTGTTTAAGCATTTGAAATTGCAGTGTATTATAATGCACTTTTTTTTTAGGAAAAGCCTTATCTTGTTGGTCCACCTTGCAGGAAAATGTCTCCCATCTGTTGCGATAGACCAGTGGTTCCCACACTGGGGGGCGCAGAGGTATTGCAGATGGGCGCATAAATGGGAAAACCTGTATAGTTTGAACTGGAGGGGGGGCTCATTAATGTTCTTATCTAGAAAAGGGGGGCCCTGCAGAAAAAGTTTGGGAACCACTGCCAAAGACAATTTGTGTTTGCTATCCTTTGGCTCCTAATTAGTGGTCTGTTATTGGCTCAACCTACCAGTAACACTAACACTGGCTGATGTGCCAAACACGCCTTGTCAGTGTCACTTCTGTGCTGAGAATGCCCCCCCCAAATATTATCTGGTCAACAGTGGTTCTGTATTTGGAAGTGGGTGGTACGTATAACAAGTAATAAGTACATTTGAACAAGTGTTATGTTTTTCTGCAAGACTGTGCCACTGCATATCATATTTTAATTGCTTGTAGCTTCAGATTGGTCCCAGACTGGCCACAAATTCAAATGAAATTCATGTTTCCAAATCTTCTGTTCATTCCCCAGTCCATGCAGGACATTAAGCTGCAAAAACATCACAAAACCCAACACATTTACATATATTCACTTGTTGAATGTACAGCTTATTGTTTTAGCCCATGCTACATTCTTCCCCTAAAGGCCTCATATATATATATGTTCAGTTGTAAGGCAATAGAAGAGATTAGGAAATGGTCGTGTAAGAATGGATTATGATGTTCTCTTTCTTTTTTTTACCTTCACCTTTCTCTTTCTAACAGATGCTTACATCACACCAAGCAGCATAGCACTGCAGCAGATATACACCTCTAGCACCAACATTCAGATACCCGTCCCTACACCCTTCTCCACACACAAAGCTCAGCACAGAGTGACCCCACAAACCCTGAGAGTCTCCAAGACCACTTCGAAGTTTAACCATTTGGAGGAGTTTTCTCAGTTCAAATCACTTTCCTCTCACCCTGGATTCCTTAAATCTGTGCTGAGGTGTCTCCCCCTACAGGACTGGTGAAGCGCTGCAGTGCTGAGGACTGTAATGTACATAAATAGCTGCAAGAGGGCCAAAACGTGGGTCTCAAGCCAAACAGCAATCATGAAGAAGTCCACTGGACTTGCCAATCAAACGTGCCCACAAATGACAGCCAGGACAGGCTATAGAACAGGCCCCCAGGGGGGCGGGCCTTAAACACGTCGCCCAATCAAGTAAAGCCCTTCCTCACATGTGCCCATTAATGATAAACAGGACAAGTTTGGGTTGTTTCGTGTGTTTGTCAGTGTTCATACAAGTCTGGTTAAGTCCGTCTGGAGTGAGGGAGAGCTGGAAATCTGAACTGTTGCAGCGTTCTCAGGCAGAACCGAACCGAAGATCTACAGAGTGCCAAGAAAGTTATGAGAAATAAGCCACTCTGGTGAAGTCTCTCCTCTTTATCACTTTGCCTGTCCATGTCTGTTTTTTCTTGTCTTTTCTTTGGCACCACCAGCAGAATCCACAGATGTCCTTTATGTCTCTTTGCCACTTGTGGCCACTGAAAGTACAGAACAGAAAGAAAACTACAACTAGACAGACTGAAATAATCAAAAGAAGAGTGTGAGGAATGAGGATGAAACTGGGAGGAGGGGACATGTTTTGTTCCACTTCAAAGGACATTGCGGTACTAATAGAGAGCAGTATTTATGGATTATTTTGCCAGTTTTGGTGGTGTCCGAATGGACGGATGTGCAATGGAAGGTTCACTCCCTCTCACTGACTCAAGGACGACAGGGTAGAGACACTGCATGACTTTAAACAGGACTGTCAAAACAATCGCCCGCTGTGCCACTACTGGCTAAAGGGAAAGCCCAGTCCTTCCTCCCACCTAAAGCCAGACATCTGAATGGCAAATGCACATGTCAATCACTGGTTCACAGTATGCGCATGCAGAGAGATTGAACACCATTATGTTTCACACCAACACAAAGTTTTTCACAGTTACATTACATGACAGTCATTACGTTAGCCAAACCAAGAATTAACCCATTGGCCTTTAGGTCTCTGAAATCTGATTCTCATTCAGTCAAATCTTTCAGCCAGTCTAAGGGCCCATATCTTGGAAATCTAAAGCTTTAAAAGGTACAGTTCTCTCCTCTGCCTATTCGGTCCATATATGGAAAGTAATATGCAAAAACAGCCTGTTTTAAAACCATTGTTTTTGTGACAATTACCAATGCGTTTACATTCACCCTAACCCACCCAGTTTACAGCCCCCATTTCTGATAAAGTAATGCACGTGAAGTGTTTCACCCCGCATTGCATTCTGAATGAGGGTGTGATAAAGATCAGCCAATCAGAACAGATATTTCATAAGTGGACCTTTGGGGGGCAGAAATAAAATACAAGAAAATGTTGTATATTGGCCCTTTAAAAGGTTTGGCATTGTGGAGTTTTAAACCTCGCTTTTACGGTGGCCCTGCCGTAGCCATTCTAGAGTTTGCCAAAGGTGGAATGCTCAGATCTGCTTTTCCACTTTATCGGATTTGCAGATTAGATACGGTGCTGTTTGCAGAAGAAGTTAGCACATCTGCATGAAACCATGGCTCTAATAAGAATGGAAAGATGCAGTTAAACTACAATCATTGTTTAGACTTCAAGGAAAAGATCAGATTTGTTCTTGTTGTCTAAACAACGCCTGAGCCAGCTATCACAGGCATCCATGCCAAGAGCTTGTCACCAAGAAAGAGAGAGAAAGAGCTACTATGGTCTTGAAGGCTGAAGAGCCAAAATGACATACAGACCTAAGGAACAAACCAGCAATGTTAAAAATTAAACACACAACACAATCGGTCTCCAGCTAGCTCTGCAGGAGAGAACTCAGCGGGTGTAACTCAAAGCCTGATGTGTGTGAGAGCGAGCGTGTCTTGCCAAAAAAACCTGAAGCATTTTGGACCGCTTCGTTTTCCCCAATTCATTACGAAAGAACAACATGGGTGTCAGAAAGGGGGTCGGTGTGAAAACTTGCCGAGGCAACTGTAAAACTCAGGTCAGAAAGTGACAGGGCGGTTCCCTAATGGCCTTTTTCCTCCGGCCAGTCAGCCAGACTCTCTGTCCCTTGTGTTGAAAAGTCTCCGTCTCGGATTCATCCAAGCCCTTGATTTCCTGAAAACTGAAAACGGCTTTGGTGTTTGCGTTCCAGATGCCCTCCTCCCCCCTTTCTGCAGCTCAATATATTCTCCTCTGATTTCCAAGTTTGACTCATTCTGTCTGACTGAAATCTCCCCCTGCTTTTTCCCTTCACTTTATCTTTTTCTTCATTTTTTAAACCTCCCCTCTATGAAGCATCAAGTGAAATGTGGCGTAACCTCACTCTCTCTCCTCCTACACAGAAGAGTGAACACTGACCATCAGAAGTTAAGGGACACCTTGATTTCCATAAACTGGGTGCTATTACTTAGGACATATTTTCATTTTTCAATACAAAGTTCCTCAAAGTGTCCTCCTTGATATGAAGAGCGGCCTTTAAATAACGTTTTCTTTTCCAACTATTTTATAGGGCCTAAAACATGGAAGACCTAACTTCCCTTAGGTTTAAACAAATAAGGTTTATTATAGGGTATAAATACTATAGAGATTTAAAAAATAACATTCACTCCATATTCAGTGCAGTCCATAAATGGAAACTAAGCTGCCAGTTTTTATTTAGTTGTTTTTGTGATGTCATATTTAACTATAATCCACCTATTTAGTCTACATTCCTTTTTCTCCGGCCATTCGTGCAAAAGTTTTAAGTAGTGATGTAGCCTGGACTGCTTCTTGAACGACTCACAGTAGAGGGAAATCAGAGCAGAGCTCATTTGTGTCTATAAGGTGCAGTAACAGAAACAGCCTTTTAACTCTAAGGGATAAAGAGAGATTGGAAAAGTTAAAGAGAATCTTTTTTAAGTTAAATTAGACTATTTTTTCTAGATACGGCTACACAAATATAATGAGTGAACCTCAGAGGAAAACATAAAATACAAGAAAAATGTATGAGACGGGCCCTGAGCTCCCCAGTGGTGTAAGCGTGTTTTCTTCAGGAGCTTGAATTCCGGTTTGAAATCCCTGGTAGCTGTAGCACTAGGTTGCCAGCCAGTTAAATCCACAGCTCAGTTCACTGCCAGTGATTACAAAGTATAGGACCAGATACTGGATTCAAGGTTCAGATTTGAAAACCTGTGTTCTAGGAGATCATGATTTCAGTCCCGGGTGATGCCACAGTCATTAGTTGGGCAGGAGTCCAGGATCGCGCCATTGGCCTCGCACTCCCTCGGTGGGTGGGATGGTCCTTGCTCACCCCCTATCATTTAGCACATCATGCTATGTGGGCGTCTGTTAGCTGTAACAGAATGAGCAGTTAGTGTTCTCTCCTCCAAGCATGTTGAGCAGTCCAGTGATGTTGAGGGAAGCATGTCCTAGCCCTGCTAGCTTAGTAGCATCCTGTGATGGGGAGATCTAGCAGGTGGAATTGGAGATGACTAAACTGGGGGGGAATTGTTATAAAAGTGACCCAAAGGCAGTTTAATCACCTGAAAGATTTAAGTTCTGACATCCCATCAATGCAGACCCTTAAGTAGGACCTTTAGCTGTTGTTCCATGTACTTAGGCTGCAGTTTTAAACCACAATATCTGAAATCTTTGTATTTAATACATTAAGTTAAAGCAAAATTACAAGAAAAACACTCTCATTTGTTCTGAAATAGTTTTAAAAAGCGTGGTTCTCTCAGACCTGATGGACAGTGTAGCTTTGCTGCTCGTTTTTTTTTTTTAAGTAGCTCACGCTTCTCCGCACATGCGGATCATTTTCAGGCTGGCCTCACGGATGGTCAGCTTATATTCCAATTTCACATTCATTCTGACAGAGTTGACAGAGCCTGCTGACCCACTGTCTAGCCAAAAGAAGACATGCTGAGAAAGTGACCGCCAAGAGAAACAAACACACACACACACAGATATTCACTAACACAGTCATATTTCTCTATGTGTATGTTCAACATGTGTTGGGCTGGGCTCAGTAAACTCTCAGTTTTAACAGTCTATAGTAGTCCTCAGTGCACACAAAAAACATGCTGTGTGTGAGGCAGTAGCTATTGTGAAATCTTACATCCAGTTTTCCACTGACCTCAGATATAATAGATCAGCAAAGACATGTTTGGAGCCCAAATTTTGCTTCTTTAGTTTAGAACTGGAGCTATGAGACTAACGTTGCCAACACTACAAGTCAAAAGTCACCAAAATCTTCACTCTCTTTACTGCTCAAACCACATCCACATAAGGTGGAGAAGACTTGTTGATGAGGTTTAGGACAATATAAAAGTTTTTTTTCCCTTTAAACTTTCCCCTCAAACTGCTGTGACACTTCAGTGTTAGCATGTCAACAGAATTCCTCATGAGTGGCCAGGAGGGCAGTGGATGTGATGCGTTTGGCAGCCTGTGACATAACTAATTACAGGATCTTTCTCACGCGTATAGTTTCAACTTCACACAGAGAGCGTTCAGAATTTTTTCCCCCAAAATGAAACTCTGTTGTAGTCCATTCAGTTTTTCCGTTGTTTTCCACATTGTTCCCAATTCGATCTTGATCTTGACAGGTTATTGTCACAAATTATTGTCTGTAATAATGAACCATGTGCTGTTGTTGAACAAAATAGAGATTAAGTTGGAAAACTGAATATGAATATTCCTATAAGCATCAATCAGCATGGCCTGTTCACTTGATCAGCCAATTTCCCCTTTCCAGTGACGCGCTCACCCAAACACTTCGGCACGTCTCCGGTAACAGTGAAGGCTCAGAGAACCTGAAATATCATTTTTATGACCCACTGTGTGTGTGTCTGTGTGTGACCTTGCTGGTGTAACTGGAGTTGAGCAGACTGGGCCGGACAGATATAGCGCTGAAACTGAACACTGTTGTAGTGTCTGCGGTTCCATACAGACAAGACAATGACACCAGCATAAAATGTGTATGTGTGTGAGTAAGTGTGTGTGTGTTTTTGGGCTGTCCTTGATAGTACAGTGCAAGGAAATTGTAGTTTGGCATCAATTGCATCAAAAAAAGGTGCGGCGCAATACAAGTCACCGCAAAAAAAAAAAAAAAAAAAGCAACTACTAACTGGGACAAACAGGCCTGAAGTGTGGGAAATAAGAAGTTTTGTTTGTATAGCTCCGTTATTAAACTGCAGTTTAAAGAGCCCATATCCCACATTGTATTTCTTTAATTTCATTTCCTTGAAGTGCACTTCTGATATTTGAGTTCATGTACCAAAAAGCAGTCATGGTTCATTTTACACAACCATTTTCTAAATGTTCTGCATTTTTGCCATGCTTTTAAGACTATTATACGTAAATGAGCTCTGTTCTGATTGGGTGCCCTAAATTCGGCCCAAATCAAAAAGCAGTCTGGGCTGCAACACTCCTGAATGGGCAAAACTGCTACAGGCCAAATAGGCAGATGTGTGTCAATGTGTTAATATTTGTGATGTCACAAAAGCAATTTAATCTTAATTGATTTGGGACTGGTGAGCAAATGTTTCGTTTTGGAACCTTACTAATATTTACACACCTTGTTACAGCTTGTTATAAAAAGAATAATAATTTCCATGGTAGGGGCCCTTTAAGGCTACAGGCAATGCATATGCAAGTGCATTATGATTTTCCCTTTTATACATCATGAAGCACAATGATTTGTACTCTTAAAAATAATGGTGCCAAAAAGGTTCTTTGGAGTGATGTAATGGAACAAATCACTCTTGGTTCCCTAAAACACTTCTCAGTGAGTGGAACCATATTTGCAAATGAGATGCAAGTGTGAAGAACCTTTTAAAGGTTTAAAGAACATCCACATAATGCATTTAGGAGCCTTTATTTTCAAGAGTCCATAAAAATGCATTTTTTGGATTTTCCGTTTTGGGGAATCCAGCAGTATGTTTCCCTCATTAACACACTTCAGCCAGATGTGAAGGGGCACCCAAGTCTGACCCTGGAGGGCCTGTGGTCCAGCTCAAACATATTTTGTTCAATGCACCTGTTAATGTGTTTAGTGATTGTGTTTGAGGAGAGGATCTACCAAAATGAGTTAGAAACCAGCTCTCCAGGACCAGGTATGGGAACCCCTCTGTTAGGGACACCAACCTGCAAAAAGGGCCGCCTTTAGAAAAAATAAACAATTCTCAGTGTGTCCAGAAGGGGGTGACAAAATCACGTGACTCAGATGGTGGGTCTGCGAGTCTGTGGAAAAACTGTCAGCCAAATGCAATTGTTTATATATATATATATATATATATATATATACACACACACACACACACACACACACACACACACACACAAAAAAACTTCTGCTGCCAATGTGTCCGTCAGCATTAAAGAGGACCACTTAGATTTTACTTTTAGCCAAAGTGGTCGGGTCTGAGGAGAAGAGCTGCTCTTTAATCACAAAGGGGGGATATGGGGGGGTTGGTAGCTGGGCATGTGCCACACAGCAGCACGTACTCACATACATACTGATATAAGCCACCAAAAGCCATTACCATTCAACCCCAACTGCATGAAGGACTCACTTATGCAAACGGAACAAAAGCTGAGAATTGTGCTTAAATGCAGGACACCAAGTGAGGACAACAAAAACATGCATATTCATAAGGCAAGCAGATGGACGCGACTGTACTGTATTGAGTAATCAGGCCCGGGCTTCGCTCAGGCCACGTTTCATATGGGCAGTCTACACAGGACGGCTACAAATTCCCAACACACACAATTATGCAATGACTGATTCTTACTCTTACTGCACTCTGCGTGAGATGGACATTTGTGTGGGCCTTTGGGGGGAGGGGAGGGGGGTCAAAACAAACAAACAAAAAAGAATACACAAGAATACACAATTTCTAACATTTTAAACGCTAAAACTTTTCGAAGGTGAAAAGCTGCCTTAATTCTTGCTCGTGTGCTCCAGCGCCTGCTGTTAAAAAAATCCACTTTGTAAAAAACAAAACATGCAAAAAAAAAATCTTACAAAATGCTAGTGTTGTATATATGCTTTTTCTGTGACTTGTATGATCCTTGGTATTTTGCTTCATCTGCCCTGTGTTCACTTGCCCCTTCACACTCTTCCCCAACACACACACACACACACACACACACACACATACATACACACAAACACACACACACACACACACACACTTACACACCATCCTGTAAATCTGCCCCCCTGTTGTGATTTCTCTGTACTTGCAGAACATTTTATAGTATTATTTATTAATGACAAGTGTTTGCATTTGCAAATAATAAAGAAAGTGGCTCTTTGAACAGGGTAGCCAGCTCACTGAAGAGAAGGCAGAAGCCTACCTTTATTCTTTTCTTTTCTAAATTAAGGAAGGAAACGGCGAGAATAATAACTACAAAAAAATGATAAACTTGTCTTTTTATTATGAGATTGTTATAAAACTTGTTGCCAAGATTGCTTTAAAATGTACCATTTTTTGTCTTGTAACAGTATTTGTTTTACTCAGTGAACTGAATAAATAGAGGCACACACCAGTCTTTCCCTCTCTTCTTCATACTTGACACTTTTTCGTCCTGTTCTAATTTGTTTATTCACTGTTTGACCAGTAATGTTGAAAGAATGGTTTGGGGGAAATCCATCATACAGACATTTATTACTTACCAACATAGTAAATCTGAAAAAATGTCTAGAGGTCAAACACTGCTACCTTAGCTTTAGCTAAGAGGGCAAAAGTGTAATACTAGCTTATGATCAACAGTTAATATCATGCAAACTGTATGCAGAAAATAGAAAGAAAAATAAGGATCAGGTCTGATCCTCTGATCCGAACTGGAGCTACGAGTTTAACGTTACTGACATAAAAACTGATTACATAAGGTCCTCGAGTTACGACCATTCCTACAACAGTGATGTTGTGGTGAACATAGAAACACGCCCTTACTTATCCTAACACAGTTGTAAAATCTGAATCTAGAATATAAAAACACAACTAAGCCACAGAAAAAGGAAAATGACAGTTTTATCACTAGAAGAGAAGATCTTTCATAATGATTTTGTTAAGTAAATTGCAATCCATATAGTATTGCTATTGTGCAAAGGACAAAAAGTGTCCTTTACATTGTTGCCTGTTTGTGTACGTCATTGCTGATAAAAAAAAGTCACCCAAATCTTTTCTGTATAAACATCTCCAAATCTGCTATCAACTCAAACCACATCCAGCTCTTCATTAAGGTGGACCAAGCTTGTCGATCTGGTATAGGACGCAGTATGGCTTGCTGCAAGCTAGAAAATGGTACTATAATCAAATTCTTGACAGAAAGTAGGGAATAAAATTCAGTAGGAAAGAAAAATCAGAGAATATAATCAAGGGAAAATTATTATTTAGGGAATGAAACAAAAGTTTAAAAAAAAAGAACAATATGACAAGCTTTAATCAAACAATGTATTTATTCTTTATCATATGTGTTAAACTGATACAGGGAGGTACACTACAAGGACAAAAGTATTGGGCTGGGCCCCTTACATGCAGAGAAGCGTAATCTTAATGCTTCAGCAGACCAAGACATTTTGGACAACGGCATGCTTCCAATTTTGTGGACAGAGTTTGGAAAAGGCCCTTTTCTATCCCTGCATGACTGTGCCCCAGTACACGAAACAAGCTCCATAAAACCATGGCTGGATGAGTTCTGTGATAGAACTTGACTGTCACAGACAGAGTCCTGACCTCAACCCCATCCACCACCTTTGGGATGAAGATTGTGATCCAGACCTTCTCGTTCAACATCAGTGCCTGAGCTCATGAATGCTCTTATGGAAAACCTTCCAAGAATATTGGAAGCTATTACGGCTGAAAAGGGGAACCGAATCCATATTAAGGTCTTTGTATATGAATGCAACGTCACTGAAGTCCCTGTTGGTGTAAGGGTCAGACGTCCCAATACTTTTGTCCACATAGTGTAGGTGCAGTGAAATCGACTCATTTTGGTCGATTGTGATTTGACTTGATGTGATGATAAAAATGGTTAATATTTCTAATCTGTAGAGCATAATTATGAGGTGGAAATACAGATTAGTGGGTAAAAACAAACAAATTCCATTACTTTCTGAAAACCGGTAACATCCGGCTGTACGGATAACACGCTGGCTCACAGCGGCTCAAACGTTTCATGATGTGTGCGGAAGTGAAAGGCTCACGCTCCGTAGTTTTGTTTTGCACCCGTTTTCCGGACGGCCCCGCCCTTCTACTCCAGGATTGGCTGGTACGGCCGTCTGTTTATACCAACAGCCGGCCCTTTTTGAACAACTGACCAATCCCAGCGCAGGTGGGCGGGGCCTTGTGCCCAACAAAGACCCTCATAGTATTTTTATAATATTCAATCTGGATATCTTATTTTATTGAGACCCACTTGCATTAATTTGGAAGGAGTGTATTAATATTAAAAAAGTGCATTAATATGCTTTTTAAAGTGTGCCTCTACATTAGAATCGGAATAAAAAAAACTATTGATCCTGGAGGAAACGGTTTATATAATGACTGGAAATTTTATACAAATCAATTTATTCTTGAGTGAGGGGCGTGGCTTCGTGTTCCAGAGCAGAAGGCTTGTGAATTTGAAACTACTGGCCAATCACAGCACAGAGGAGGCGGGGTCTGTCGGAGTACAGGTGGGAAAATAAACGCCATTCTGTGTCAGGGAGTTTGATGTCAGGGCTGCTGAGAGATCATCTCGGACCTGTGTGTGTTTAGAGTGTTTAGTGTGTGTTTAGCGTGTGTGTGTGTGTGAGTGTCAGAGAGATGGACTACGACCTCCCGCTGCACGTGGCCAACTTTAGCACACTGTTCGTGTGCGCGGTGCTGAAGTTTCCGCAGATGTTCGTGCTGCTCCGCGCCAAGTCCGCGGCGGGGGTGAGTCTGAACAGCCTGCTGCTGGAGCTGCTGGGGTGAGTCGGGGCTGAACGAGCAGCCTCTTATTTTTAAAATAACCACTGCGGTGCCCCCCCGTAAGGCATATACTCCCTCTTGCTTTGGGCTGTGATGTTCTCTACAGTGATGGAGCTCCTCTTGGATAAGTCGAGCTCCATCTGTGCTCATCCAGCATCAGTGACCTGACCTTACTAACTTAATCCTCTCAGCAATGTTCCAACATCTACCCTACCCAGAGGTGTTACTGCATCAAAGGGAGAGGGGGAGTGTTAATGTCCTTGATTTTAGAAGAGATGAGCCGCTGTCTACAAAGTTTTGGACACATAGTTTAGTTTTCATTCATACGAGACGAGCAGGTGTCTACAAACTTTTGGACACATTGTGTTGTTCCACTGTGTGAGGATCTCCGCGTGATCACGAGTGAGCTGGTGATGGGTGGAGTGATAAACTCCTCCTAATGGGTTATCACCTACAGCCTGTGTTTGAATAACAGAAGCCCAAACTAGAGCCATTGAGAAGGTAGCAGTGAAATTATATTGCATTAGAAAGTGTTGCAATGCTGAATATGCAGGTGTAAAAGAAATGCAGTGTGAGAATAAGCATATTACACGAGCAGTGATGGCCTAGTGGAAAAAAACTAAGTATGTAATCTTGCTCTGCATGCATAAGGAACCGTGCACGCAGGGCACAACGCGGAGAAACTTCCTGTTCTGGGGTTTAAACGTTCACCTAACGTTTTGCATGCTTTGTGTAGGTAAGAGCTTCAAATGAGGTTTATTTTTGCTAATAACCGTCTCCCCGCAGGTTCATAGTGTTCGTCTCCTATCAGATGTACTATGACTATCCTCCTCCTACATACCTGGAGTATCCCATCCTCATCGCACAAGGTGAGCATTTAAAAGACGCCAGATCAGGTCAGTGTGGGTCACCTGTGGTCCTGAAGGGCTGGTGGACAGCGGGTTAGTGGTTCCTTCTCAGACACACCTGGCTGCTGGTGGCTTAGTGTTCAGGGAGTTTAGCCCTGTAATCACAAGGTTGTGGGTTTGAATCCCAGGACTGCTAGTGGCACCACTGATGTACCCTTGAGCAAGGTACCATCCCCACACACAGCTCCCCGGCCGCCCCGGCTTCACTTAGTGAATGGGTTAAATGCAGAGAAAGAGTTCCACACTGTTCACAGTGTGTGCTCATGCATGACTATAAGGGACCACTTTACTGAACTTTATTTGACAAACTTGACAGTTAACAGGTGAGTTGAATCAGCTGTGTTGGAGCCGCAGATTTGGTCTCCCCTGGTTTATGGCATCGCCATCATACATTATACTGCAGTTCATCTGTGGTTTATCAGACTGAGAGGCGTTCTGGAAGTGCCAGTATCTGAGGTGTTATTTTAAACCTCTGCCTTATTAACCTGTTACCTAGCAACAGCTTTCAGACCAGTTAATGGAACTATGTGGGAAAAAAAATATTTTATCTCAAGAGCTATATATAATTATAAATATAGAACAAGAATAACAGCAATAAATTAGAGGATGGGCTGTGCTTCAAGATATTGTGCTGATACATGTTTTATCACACCATATCCAAAAATGTACATTTTGGTTGTCATCTCATATTCCCAGCATTATGTGCAAAGTTCTTTTCATATTTCTGTAAGTTAGTGTAAAAGAAATCTTTTTTTTGCCTTTCATAGATGCATTTGATTACATGCAGTGTTACAACCACCCACCCCCCTCAAAGAAAACAGTGTGGGTCCATGTTGAAGTTACAAATTCAAAAAGCGATTTTTTTTAAGGTTTTATGAACGCATTTAGAAAAAAATGAACAATAGAGGTCCAGTTTATTAAATATATTTCAGTTGAATCATTCTGTTAAAAATACGTCTCCATGTTTGACAAGGTCTCTATCATTAGTCTCATAAAAATCAGTACATATTAAACCTCTTAAAACTCATTTGAGCTCCAGTTTTGTAGCTGAAGGACAGTTGTTGTACTTTTGAGGGTGCATTTCTACTGCTGGTACTCTGGGGGCTGCAGTGTGTTCTCTGATGTTGTGTGTGCTGAGCTTGATTTTTTTTGTTTGTTTGTTTGTAGATGTCATCCTGCTGCTTCTGATTCTACACTACAATGGAAACCTGAAGCAAAGCCTGTTTTACGCAGCAGTGTATCCTTACACACACACACACACATACGTTATATTTATCCAAGTTAATGCTCATTGTGGCTTAGCAGAGCTACAATCACTTTCGCTTTTTATATTTTTGCCAGCCAGTCGTGTGGTTTTGGTCGAGGAAGCAAAGATTATCATACCTAAGCTTTTCCACTGGTTGACCACAGAATGTACAAAACTGATTCTAAACCTGCCTGTGTGTGTGTGTGTGTGTGTGTGTGTGTGCATGCGTGCGTGCGTGCGTGTGTGAGTTAGGGTGTGCAGAACCGTTATACACTAATGAAAGCTGTCATTTACTTTAGGCACTCTATAATGCATTTATGATGCCCAAACATAGACACCCATTTATACAGCATTTCTTCATTTCTTAACAGGGGGGATTGCCCCCCCCCCCATTTGTGAAGTCAGAACACAAGTGTTGGATGATTAGTTCTCCAGCTCATCTTAGAAGGATTGGATGGAGCTCCATCATTCAGAGAACTCCACAACCCACAGGGGCGCAGTATATCCAGTGCTGGGGGACTCTATATTTCACCTAAGGCTCAAGTGCAGCTACTCTGATGTCCATTTATATTGGCAGTGGTTTTCGGTGCATGAGTTAAGCTCAAAGCAGATCAATTACCAGTTAGGGCCGTCTGCTTACTTTTGGACATGCAGGGCGTGATGCAGGTACAGGAACTACAGGAAATGTGACGGTGTAAGTGGAAGCTGCACAGTGTGACATTATTTACAAACGCCCACAGTTCTTACACTGACCAGTTGAATGTGTTTTTAGAACTTAACTGGAGCTCTCCAGGTTTGTAGGGGGGTGGAAACTCCTCACCATTGAGAAGTGGGTTATTGACCTGGCCATGGTGAGAACATTTCTCCACTATTTCATCCTTTAACAGGGAATTTGGATTTTTCAGTATTTTTGCATATTTAAGTCAGAGTTGTTCACAGTGGTGGTGAATGGAACCAGGTGTCTCTAAAAGCTCTCTCACAGAAAATCATTACATGGTATTGTTACGAATGCACTGATTGATGCCCGGGACATTTTTTTAAAACCAGAAATCCTTTGGCCTAAAACTAGATAAATTCATGGTGGAGGGGCACATGCAGGGTGTTGTGAGGCAAAATAGATCCCAAAATGGTTTAGTTCAGATTTACCACTATTTTACCATCCATATAAACACACAGAAGACTAGTCTATGTTCACTGGGTTTATCTTAGTAAAGGTCTCTACAATACTCACCAAACTCATTCTGAATCACTATTATTTCTCAAACACCAAGTTATGCAGAAAGTTTAAAAAAATGGATACAATTTTTGTTTCCTCTTTAATAGAAAGAGACTAGTTTAATAAAGAGGATTCGTACTTTTGGGCAGCAGTGTTGTGGAGACTGTAATCATCTCTCTGAAGTCGAGTCGATTGTCTTTCTGATGAAATCCCCTCTTCCTCCTCTCATGCTGGCTGTGTTCAGAGTCTGTGTACGTTCATAAGTGCGGGCAGTAAACTGGCGCAGCTGCAGTGTCTGTGGAGGTCTAAAAACTCTGGACAGGTCAGCACTGTCACCTGGGCTTTGGCCTCCTACACGTGCCTGGGTAAGACATATATACATGTATATAAATCTCTCTCTCTCCCTCTCTCTCTTTCTCTCTCTCCCTCTGTTGTGTGTGTATATTACATTGCATTCATTTGACAGATTATCCAAAGCAACTTCAGGACAATTTCAGGACAGTGTGAGAACCAGAGCAGAGAGAGTTCTAAGTGCTAAAATCTTTATGTAGTGATCAGGAGAGGAGATGCTCTATGAGTAGATGAGTTTTCAGGTTATTTTATATGCAGTGCTCCCCAGAGAAGTTGAGGTTCTGTGTTTGTGGCCTCAGTCGTTTGCAGATTTTTTTCTTAGAGCCTAACTAATAATTGTTCGCTGAAACCCCCACAAATAACCTCTGCAATTTTTTTTTGCTATATCATTTGTCATGCATTTTAGTGCTAAATTAAGAAAAATATAATTTACTAATTTTGTAACAAATATGAACATAAGCTGCATTTCCATATAAAATATAACTGTATACATTTTTGTACTGTCGAGAGAACACAAAGCAACCGTATCTCTGACAGAGATGCATCATAAGTTTCCCACGTGGATCTCATGTTTTTTGTTTTGTTCTTCTTAACGGCCTGTATTTTTATGATTGTAAATGTAATTATTACTGTACTTACTGTATTTAATGTGCTGTGCATGAATTACAGTACAGTCTATACAGGGTTAGGGTTACATTCTAGCACTCTTTTTCGCTAACCGTTTTAATCTGTTTGTCCTGGTTTTCTCAGCGAGAATCTTCACTACTGTGGTGACGACTGGAGACACTCGGGGTGAGTGGGACCGAATTCAACACTCGTATTTCCACCTCATAACTAAACAGTGAGAAACGCATACAGCATACCTTTTGCTCTGTTACGCCATTCCAGGAGCTGCATAAACAGCATAACGAATAAACAGGAAAAAAAGAAATGCTGATGTATTACATGGAATGCATTAATGGCACCGTCAGAAGATGACCTCATTCATGTTGATTTGTTCGTTGTTTGTCTACCTCTTGTTTTGCATTTATCATGGAGCCTCTGTTTAGTCTTCCTCTTAAGTTGTTTTCCTTCTCTTTTCTGTTTAGTTCTCGTCCGGTTTGTTGCCATGACGATCCTGAACTTGTGGGTGACGTTCACGGTTATGTACTACAAACCCGGCGCCAAGAAGCAGGACTGAGGAACATCACCATGGCGATCTCATCAGTTTGTGGGAATATCCTGGCCTCATTCCTTCTCTGCTCATAGTGGATGTTCTCCGCTGTTGTAACACATCTGATTCAACAAACGTTCTGAATCGCCTCCGACCTGCCCTGAGTGACCAGTCTATTAGGTTCTTCTACCTTGGATCTTCACTCATTCGCCATTTTATCAGAAACATCTACAATAGAAGTAGTTACAGACTGCAGCCCAACACTTTACCAACTCCATCCCATTCACCAATACAGATGCCACCTTAGGGCCACCACTGACCAGATACCGTTTGGGTGGAAGACCATTCTCAGCACTGTATTGTGCCGGTGGTGATTTTTGTACACCTACAGTGCTGTGCAAAAGTGTGATAAAGTGTCTTTCTGTTAGTAAAGTTAACTTTAGAATAAATGCAAACAGACAAACAAAAAACAGTAATAAGCAGTTGCTTGTAAAAAAAAAAAAAAGTGGTCAGTAAGGGGAACACAGGTTTGGTTCCAGTTTTCTCCTCGGTGCTTCCAGCCGTTCCTTGGATTTGTCAAACCAGGTTTCACATAATACCGGGCTTCCACAAAGAACGCACTGATATACTGAACATAACATCAGTATTTACAGTGTAATGTTATTTGTATTTATTCTTTTTTGGTATTATTCAGTACATTCAGTAATATTGGCAAGAAAAGAAGCCTCACAGCTCATCTAAACAGTTTTTGAACATTTCGCTGGTGCTTAAGAATTATGCACAGTACTGTACTTTAATACCCACACACCAGCACCACACACTACGTCAACGTCAAAGCTGTGCCAAGAAAAGACCCAACCCAAATATTATCTGGTCAGTGGTGGTCCTAAGGCGGTCTCTTACCTCTGACTTATGTGGTAGATGGTTCTCATAAATGATGTAGCAACATATGGGCTACAATCCGCAGCTGTGCATCTACAAGTGCATGTAGGTGGTAGGAGTCTCTTGATTAAATGGTCAGTGAATGTAGGCGCAAGGTATGTGGATACAGAACTGGCCACTCAGTGCAGACTGTCTGTTTTGACCAAGACCCCACAGTTGTTCCTTAACAAAGAAATACTTCAGGTGTTAAAATGGTTCCTTTTAGTTTTCTATTATATAAAGATAATATAGTTTGTAGTTAATAATATAGCTAATATAGTTTGTGATGATGTAGCATGAAGGGCTGGTTTCTTGGATGTAGCTTAAACCTAGTTTGGAGTAAATTGCGTTTCCAGTGGTGCTTAAAGGGCCATAGTCAACTTATAACATCCACGATTTTTTTTGTGCCCCAGTTAGTCATAATTGTTTTTTTTTGCAGCAGGACCATTTTCCATCCTATTCCTTAGAGATAAATGTTTTTGTTACAAATGTTCAAGACATTTGTAAGATATATACGTATATATGGACTTTGTTCTGATTGGCTGCTCTGTATTGCACCGCATTCAAAAAGCAGTCCATGCAGAAACACTCCTTATAACTTCAGAATGGGTGGGCGGGGCTAAACCGCTTTAGGCTGGCTAGATGTAGAAGATGTCTGGTGACATAAACGGAAATTTAAGACCAGACTGTTTTGCAGTGTAAATTCTATATATGGACCGCATGGACTCAGGAGTTAAAACAGTGTTCTATACATTATATATACTGTATTATTTCCAAAAAGTGAGAATTGTTTTTTTCATGATATGGGACCTTGAAAGTTGAATTAAGTACAGCTTTCTTTGCATATAGAAAATATTTATTCACTCAAAAACAGCGTATATTTTTTACGTAATGTACATTAGGTAAGCTCTTTCACAGCAGCACACTGAAAGCGTAACATTCTACAATTAAACATCCTATTTAGTCTAGTATTAGGCTTAATCTACAGCTAAGAAAACAGTCACTGATGGTTAGTGTTTACTTTCGTTACTTGACTCAGGGTTCCTTTTTATTCCAACTGAATGTCTTCTGTCATTCCTTAATGTTCCTTTACTGTTCTACCAACAGTTACTGTATTATACTACAGTAATGCCATTTGTGGCCACTGAGGGTGAAGTACTTGCATTAATTACTCTTACACAGGAACACACAAATCTGAACTGTGTAGTCATAAATACTTCCACAGCAGTAAGTTCATGCAGTACCTTAGAGGTAAATATTAGTATTATTGAGCCGTAACAGACAGCCACACGTTTCCTTACACATTCCAATGAGGTATTTAAACAGGTTTTTAAAACGCTTTAGAAAGCTCTCAGACATTCCTCAACGGTTCACTTTCTAGCTGAAGCTTCTAGAAAGGTATTTTTAACTGTAAATAGTTTTTGAGCCTTGTTATACTGTAGGCAGACACAGTATGACTTAATTCTCTTTTATATTAAAGGTATAATCCTTTATCAAATGTACACAATTTTCCACTGACCCCGGACATAGATGATCAGTCAAAATGTATTTCTTTTCTTTTCAAATTTTGCTTGTTTAGCACAGGAACTCTGAGGCTGTCTTTGCTTAAAAAAAAAAACAGTGGAAATTAATAGTCAGCCATGTAGTTTCCAAGAATGCATCAGTATTGTAAATCATACTGTGTCCTAAACCACATCCACAAGTCTGCTGGATCAGGTTTGGACAGGTTGACAGAAGTTTTTGGGATGAATTTACAGAAAGTTTTCTATTGACCTAGTGTTTGTTGGTCTCAAACTTTGTATTGGCTGGTCGACTCCCTCCGAGGTTGGTGGAAAATTTTAATGCGATTTTTTGCTGAAGCAGTTCTTTGAAATGGAGATAAAATGACAGTTCAGAAGGTCCTACAGTGTTTACATTTTCATTGGAAAACTATGCACAGTTCAGTAGTGATGATTCAGGTGAAAGGAGTTGTTTTCTTCCTGTCTAAACTGGAGGTTTAACCAAACACTTGCTCAGAAACCATTTTTCCATCAATCTAAAGGACCAAAGCAGTGTGTGTTTTGTATTTGTGGAAACTTGCTCAGACATTGACTGGCTGTAGAAATGTGAAGAAGCACACTGTCTGATATTTGAATTCAGGAGAATTCCTGATCTTTTCATACTTCTGTACTTGATGTCTTTTCAGATCAATAAAATGTCTTTTTAAAAATACACAGTATTACAATTCCTTGCCAGAAAAGCAAGCTGTTTCCCCATATCTAACATGGTAATGAACTGCGTGTTCCTTTCTGTGGAGACTCCAGTCAGAAAGCAGTTCAGGACCAGGCTAAACCTTTTTAGAAAACTTTAACTGGTGTATCGGTTGTGTACAGCCTAAAACCTTTCATATGTTTCATGTATGTCAGGTTAAAATCCACCTGAAATCATGAACTAAGCTTGTTAGTTTATGCTCTGGATCATATTCATCATATGTAAAACCCGAAATTCTTGTTTTTCTGAATATAATCTTAAAAATAGATTTTTTTTTCTAAAATGTCCCGAGTTTTGACATCAGCTTGAACCAGCAAGTGGGGTCAAAAATGAAGAGGTTCCAGCTTCCACACCTACAGTTACTTATTTTATTACTGCTACTCATATTAATTCTAAAAGTTCTGGGAAAAGATTGCTGAGAGACAAGCTGAAACTTTCTTTCACCTGTTAATGTTAGACAAATAGATTTTGATATCAATTTCTAAATGATTGCCCAATCCAAATTACAACCCGTAAGTGAGTGTGGCTTCAAACAGCAATGAGTGTGAGGTGCTGGGAGTCTGACAGATGGTCCAAACTTCTCACCATCCAAGAGTAAGAATAACTCCCGCTATAGTCCATGCAGTTACTGCATAATGAGGCGTAGCATGTAAAAGATCAATGACATACAGCCAGGAGAAGCAATTTTGCGTTTGCCCATAAACATGAAAAAAAAAACATTCTGGCATGACATTAAAGCCTAATATTGTTAGAAAAAATGGTGCCATGAAGACTGGGAGGTCTTGTGGACTGATGAAAGAATGGTGTGTGAAACCATAAGTCAAAAATGGAGAGGATAGCTCGGATCCAGAATTGGCTCTCAGTGACTGGCAACCTGAACTAAAAGGGCATCTAGTTGGTCAAGGGTTCATCCTACACCATCATGATGACCCAAAACACCTTTCCACACTGCCAGAACTACCTCAGAAGAAAAAAAAAGACTGTAGGCTTCATGGAACAGGCAACAAACCCTCTAGACCTGAAATCCATCAAACTGGTTTGGGATGAAGTGGACAGAAAGGTGAAACATTTGTGGGAAATTCTGCACACAATATTTAATTCCCACTGTAGAAAAAGTTTAACACATGTTCAGCTGTAATGCTAGAAAGTATTATACATTTTTTTAATTCTCCTACGTCACTCCAAACATGTTTCTTTCCTCAGGTTTTATCTTTTATAGGTGCAAGTATTGAACTGAACCGCTTTGCCTTTTTAAGAACTGCTGACAATATTTCTCCTAATTTCCAAATAAAAATATTGTTCTTTAAAGCATAATTTTAAATGAAATGACAAAACATCAAAATAAGAGAAATGATGCAGCGTTTACAGAACTTGAATAATTAAGAGAAAACAAATCTCTTGTTCACTTAAACAAAATGGCAATAATTACCTTTGACGTACTTCTAGTAGTGTTTTACCATCTAACTGGTCTCATTGCGAGAGGAGTGTTGATAGCAGTGGTTTTATACTTTTCTTCATTAAATAAGATTTGATCCAGGTGATCACTAATTTAACAGACACTGGCATGGAATGGCTGTAATACTCAGAGATGCTGATTTAAAAATAAACTGCAGTGGTCTCATTATTTTACAGAGCTGTATACTAGCATTCATTAGATAAACTAGGTGTAACTGTAAATACTGTAACAGGTAACACAAACCACTCATTAAATCCACTGGCAATGACTCATCTGGCCTCTACAGTGAGAATGACAGGAGACGTCTTTTTATATTAAAACTTTACTTCCTTAACTACATTCACAGCTATATAGTTCATTTTAACAGATTACTTTTTTATTGTTTTACAAAAATAAGCAAAATGTTATACAGGGTCTTCAAACCACAAAGGCTACATATGTGTTTTTGTTCTAATGTCAAAACAATACAGCATTATAAAACATGCAGGTCTGGACACAGCGCTTTAAGATGAAAAGTGCTCAGGCCAGTATAAATAAACCAAGTGACTTTTGATGCCATGTTAAATATACGGTGTATATTTTCTATATATCGTGCCTTAAACGAGCTCTGTAAAAGTACAGTAAAAGGAACACATTTACGGCACAAGTGCACTCCCTGCCACACACACAACAAACACGCGCACACAAACACACGCACACACACTCAGCTGAACTCTATAGAAAAATACTCACTTCAAACCACTAGTTTCTCTCGGGTAGCTGGAGGCGGACACAGGTACACAGTATGAATTTTCAGACAGTCTTCCACTCTTCAGTTCTGGCTGAGGCTCAACACTCCAATAATGATGCCCAATGTTAATTGGCCTATCCATGCTCCGCCCAAAAATGCGCTCTTACGTAGCTTAACTACCTGCTAGGATGGCTCCGCGTTGTAAAAACCTCAAGATAGTTTGTCATTATACCCAATGGTCTTATTAATTTCAAATATTTATTTTATATGCACACTCTAATGACACACTTAAAGGGCCCATATCATGCAAAACCAAGTAAGAGCTGAAATAAGTGTTGCCATATGTAAACATAAAAGCTTCAAAATGTACCGTTCAGTCCCCCATGCCTATATGGAAACAAAGCATCACAAAAAGGCCTCAAGTTATTCTATTTGTGTGAGGTCACAAAAAACCATGAATTTACATATATATGCCTATTCAGCCTACAGCTGTTTTGCTCCGCCCATTTACGCTGTAGTTATAAGGAGCATTTCTGCTCTTACTGTTTATCATGTAAGGAGCAATCTGGGACAGCCAATCAGAACAGAGCTCATTTACATATAGCAGTCTTAAAAGGCACAATAACAAACACCCTGTTTAATTCTGATGAAAGGAGGCTGGAAAAGTCATATATACATGAACTGTTATTTGTGCATAAATCCACACATTACAATTGGTGGGGTAAAATAGACGGAAAATGTAGAATATGGGCCGTTTAAGAGACCTCTTAAATTGTGCTATATAAATAAAGGTTTTAGGCATAAACATCCAATTTGTTTTTATTTTAGAGATTTTAAACATTTTAACAGTACTAGCTAGCTAACAGCCTACAAGCTACTAGCATGGCTAAAGGCAGCATAAAGAAATCTGTTGCCTAAATCTATACTAATAAAGTCAAGCTACTCTGTGACAGTTACCCAAATGGTGAAACCTTCATCGAAGAGAGTATCCACAATCTCTAAGGTCACAGATGCCTGCTGTAGCAGTAGGTCCAGATAATCTAGGAAAAATGCCTAAAAGTACTGTAGATGATCTTTAACAGTGCGGGTTCTCAGTTGCATAGAAAATACATATTTGAAATTAATAATGCCCTGTAAATTTGGGCATTTACTCGTTATGCTGAAAGCGATTCTTGTCCACAGTCTGTAAGCCTAGCAAATGTAGCTACGAAAGAACGTCTGTGGGCAAGGCAGCTGCCGTTGAGGCAAGAGCGATCACTGTTTTGAACAGGATTAGGGTTCGGAAAGCCGATCATGATGCCTCAAAAGATATAAAGTTCTACCAGGATGGTTAAAAAGCGGAGTTTGCCATTGGTCTGAAGTATTCATGGAGATATGAAACCTGCATCTTCAAACAATACTGTCGGTCTTCTCAACTTTACATTCAACACATGAGGGCATTTTAACGGGTCGAATGGATGCAGTTTAAAAGGGCACCCTGGTTATAGCAGGGCACTGATGTAGAGATTAAGGCATGTCTGAGGGAGTAAACATGAATACAACCCCCGAACGTGTAAAACTAGATGCAGCTAATCAAGCTAGCACCCACAGTGAAATATATTGTGTGTAGACATCCGGCATTTCTTTTGAAATCGAGGGTATTAATGGGAGAATCTGCTCCTCCTTTGCTGCAGTAACAGCCTTTACTCTTCTGAAAACGGTTGAGACATTACTGTGAGGATTTGTTTGCATGCAGCCACGAGAGCATTAGCGAGGCCAAGTGATGATGGAGGATGGTTCTGGATCACAAATGCCACTCCAACTCGTCCCAAAGAAGCCCCAGAGAACACACTTCCACTGCTCCAAAGCCTAATGCTAGGGGTCTTCAAACCCCTCCATCAGATGGGCATGGTGAGATTAGGCTAAACAAGCTCATGCTATTGGCAATGCTTTTCTATGGAGCTTATACAGTACATCCTACCCTGACCACATGGAATGCACTATTCAGAAGGTCTGTCTGCATACTCAGAGATATAGTGTAATTTATATATATTATATATAAACTGTGTTTAGTGGCATTTTCTATCTGACAGTGTAGTGTACAGTACCAAACACCACAATCTTTGAGACATTATGGCAGATAATAATCAAATAAGGCCCAGATTCAACTGGGTTTTCTGTCTGGCCGAAAGCCTCTGAATGCATGATGTATACACATATTGAAACACAAACACGACGAAAGCCAAAAAACAGGCCGGGGTCGATGACCAGTCAGCCGATATGATGGAAGAACAGTGCCTTTTTAGGAACATTTAAAAGATCATGATAATGTTGTCCTCCTCTGCCTTCCATTCTGTCCTTTTGGTTGATCCACAGTACTGCTGCCCGAGTAAGTGCTCTGTGTTCTGGGTTGAAGGCGGAGGAGGAGGTTCTTTTCTGTAGGTGTAGGTTGATCTGAACTCTGGAGAAAAGTGTCTCTCCAAAAACAGTCTCTGGATGCCAAAATGATCGGAGGAAACGCCCCTACAGCGCAATGTTCGGGGGAGAAAAGGTGTGGGAAAAAAACTCTCTCTATTTTGGATTTGAAAAAAAAAAAAAAACAAAACAAAAAAAACAAAACAAACAAAAAAAAACTGTAAAACATTATGACCAAAAGTCTTTAGTTGCTGTGAAAGGAGGAGACCCCACATCAGCACGCGGTTACACCACATTCCCAAAGTGGGGTTAGCTAAAGAGGAGGAGAAAGAGAGAAAGTTAGTCTTGAATCTTTATCAGGAACCCAAAAATGACCAGCAAAAAGATCACACTCCTTTAACCCATTGAAGTCATTGCCAGCGCTAACAAGAGCATTTTAGACTTGTAGAGACATTGAGTGGAAAGTGCAGGTTGAAAATTTTAGTCCAGACCACGTCAGTGCTAATAGAAGAGATTTTATTACGGTTTGAATTCAATCTACGTTACGTTCTTCATTTCTTGCTGTTGCAACAAATGGCAAATGGTCTGGAGTGCAGATTCAAACCATACAGAATGTAAATGTGACTGTAATTGCATATAAATGACTTCAAAGGGTTAAGCCACACCACAACACTGCCACACACCCTGCATGCATTCATGCCTGTAGTAGGCCCAACCCCACATCAGACAAAAACACTCTAGTTTGCAAACTTTTATTGCAAGAGATGACAAAACTAGTTTCAAAACAGACACTATTTCAAATCATTTTTTACTTTTAGAGTATAGTCATAAACCATCCAGCTATCAGTAAAAATGGGTCTGATAAATAAAACATACAAACATACAAAACATAAAAAAATAAACGAGCAAGTCATTTATTCAGATGGTCGTCGGAGTCCTCTGGTCCCATATTTGGAGATCCTGACCTGGGCGAACTGGGGTGAGAAGGTTAAAAGGCCAACGGTTAAAAGCAGGCGGAGAGAGAAAAAAAGGCCAAAATACCTGATACCAAAAAACATTCTCTCCTTCATTAGTGCAAATAAACAGTAGATGGGATGCTGTACCAATGGAGTGTAGTGTATCTTGCCTCTTGGAATTATGTTGGCCTCCCCCCCAACCCCAAATGCAGTCCAAAAACATGCCTGGTGTCTGAAGTTTGCTTCTTTCATTGGAGTTACAAGGCTAATAAAGATAATAAATAATTTGGACATATTCCTTTACCAACTATCTTACAATCCCAAAGCAGTTGGAATAGTATAGAAAATGCAAACAGCAATAATTCTTACATTTACTTCGACTTTTCATTGCAGACAGTATGAACAAGATATTCCATGTTTTGTCTGGTAAACATAATTTCATTTGTTAACAATTAAGAGATGTTTTGGCACTGAGGATAAAAATTTGGACTACTTTTTGTCTGACCACAGTACACATTTGATAGTCCATCCAAGCTGACTCAGAGCTCAGAGAAGACCTTTTTTTTGCACAGTTGAAGGTATAATCTCCATATTGTATTGTTTGACAAAGTTTTGCCAAAATAATACCTTGCAGATGTGATTCTATCAGCTATTGATGCACGACTGTTCTTAAGGCAATGCCGTCTTTTACACACCAAAATTCCTACAGATTCCTTTAACCGTTGAATGATATTATGCAGTGTAGCGGCAGAAAATCCCTTCCAATCTTGCTTTTTTTTTTTTTAGCAAACCATGATTACAGTCACCTGTTGGAAATCACATTATTTTTGTTCTAACTCATTACTAGCCCTAAATGTTTAGCAGGCCTGAAAAGTAGGAATGGACAAAACATGAAATATCTGGAGTTTATTCTGTCTGCAATATAAAAGTCAAAGTAAATGTATAAATTAATCCGGTTTGTTTGTAAATGATCACTAAACATATGAAAATGTGTGACCAGGTTGATAGCTAAAGTGATTTGTATATGTTTATCCTTAAGACCTAATACTGACTCCCATTCAACAGGTAAAGTTCAAAACACATCATATTTAAGGTATGCTCTAGTCTGTAGCCTTAAAGATTCTATTAGCTACACAAACTCCAGACATGTCCGGGCTGATCACTTAGACTTGTGATAAAGAGGGAAACCGTAAATTAGATTTTTTTGCCAAAATATTAGAGTTGGGTGAGAAAGAGAGAATGTTTGGAAAGGTTCAGCAGGTTCTACCAACGTCTGCCAAGTTCTCAGCAGCTGTCGTTTACACCCACTAAAACAAGCAGAACTAATGTCTGCTCCAGTCGCAGCCCACCGCAAGCAAAACATTCGCAATCATCCGGCCAGGGGTTACCATGATTCGACCCTGCATGCTCTTCAGAAATTAAATGCATTTTCAACATCAACATCATCGACCTCATCCAAAGCCCAATGCCAGTCCTCATGGCCCACATCTAGAACCCTGCAAGGGAGGAAGAGTGCCGTGATTTAACCTACAGAGAAGGAGCCCCACCGCTGCAGGATTTCACTCACTGTGTTCCGATGATTTGGAATAGATCATTCCAATTCCTCACAAGGGAATTTTTTTCGCAACCTTGTTGGCAAAGCTCAACAGGCCTAGAGCCTAGCATCTAGCTACAGCTAAGAGCCGGCGTAAGGAAAAAATATATTTGAAGGCTGCATTAAGCAATCTAATCAAATAATTTTCGGTATGTTTTAAATAGGAAGTAAGAGCATATTTCATTACGCAGCCTTCAAACAAAGTTCTACGTCTATGTTTCAACCCCCAAAGTGCATTCCTTTCTCGAGCTGTGCCAAACTGAATTCGAAGAAGGTCTATGATTTGTTAGTGGTAAAGAACATGCCACGGATGCTGAGTTCACGGCAGATGACCGGAGCACCAAAGTAGCCATTTCCACAGAATGCAAATAGAGAAAATGAATTGGAGCTAAAGTAAGACATGCCATCTACTGATGGCCAATTTAGAAAATACTGCTGCTCAAAATACACTGTATGATCCATAAAACTCCTGAAAAAAGTCAGAAGGCGAATCTAATCTCTGAGATCTCTTCAGCTCCAGTTCACTTTGAATGCAATTTGAATCTTTGTTAGCGCTACAAGAATATGAACTCCTTGTCCGGCTATTTTCACCCATTTGCAAACTCTGGGTTGAATTTGGGCGGAGAACAAGGTCCTAAAACCTCCTCTTTCCTGTCCATGTGGTCTTTGTGGCACTTGATTTGGCACCGTTGGCACTCCAGAGCCAGAGGAGGCTTGAACATGTTCCAGAGGGGTTTAGTGCAGGCTTCACAGTTGGTGGGGAAGTGGTAGAGTGTGGGTATAAACTCATGACCCTTGTGGTAGAAGAATTTCTCCCTGTCTGGTGAGGATGATGTAGGCTCCTTAGAGTTGTGCACAGTCCTGTGTGTCATACAAAGTTGCACTACATAACCAGTACCAAATTAATTCCATGACTAAAGTACCCCAAACACTGAACATATATTAGCAATCTTACTTGTCCATTAGCTTACAGTAGCCATTTTTTAATCATTTCTATTGACTACCAGTGTGAACAAATCACAAACCTAACAACATTTGCCCCATTTTTTATGTAATTTAGAATATTTTTCCAGTAAAAGTAGAAACAATAGAGCCATCTGAGGCAAGACTGGGTCAGCAGTCTGTATACAACCCAAAACCTTGATTATGAGGAAAAAGCGTGATGCTGAAACAATGTAGATGTTGAGAAGGAAAAAATCCCATAAAACATTCCAATCTCCAGAAGAACCTAAAGCCCATCCTCACCTGGGTTTGCTGGCTGGTAGCTGTCGGCTTGGTCTCCTCAAAGACTGACTGGCCTGTACTTTAACGGGGGCGCGGGGTGAAGAGCGATGTGTTGTTTCCGGCACGGGTGGCTTTTTGGGAATTTTCTTGACGAGCCTGCTGACCCATTTCTGCTGCTCTTCCTGAGATGCAGCAAGCAGCAGCAGGTTCTTCGCTGTAGAGACATCGTAGTTCACTGGAAAGAGGAGAACATAAAAAAGATTGGTCAAATATTTCACCAGAGTTATATTTCCTAGGTACTTCAAAAATAACATTTGAAGGACATCCTTGAGTGTGTGAGTATTGGTCTAATGATGGTTTATTGTAAACGCCATCAAATTTAGGCAAAAATACTGTGCAACACAATTTATGGCCCACTGACCAACTTGGACATACAGAAACTCTCCAACTGGCTGCATTCTCACCTCTACATGGTGCGATGACCTCCTCCTTTTTGTCCATGTGGTCTTTGTGGCACTTGATGTGGCATCTTCGGCACTCCAGCGCTGGAGGAGGCTTGAACATGTTCCACAGGGGTTTGGTGCACGCCTCACAGTTGGTGGGGAAGTGGTAGAGGGTGGGGATGAACTCATGGCCCTTGTGGCAGATGTAGCTGGACTTCTCCCCGATGGGTAAAGGCTCCAGTTCCTGCTCTTTCTTACTTTCACCTTCGTTAGCATACAAGATCTGGGGAGAAGATAAGGCAGCATGGGATTTTGGAAGAAACTTTACAGAGTCATAATTGAGAACAGAAGAACATTACAAAAGGTCTAGTGTGTTCAGATGTGTTCAAGTTTAGGCTGAAATGATGCAGAATTGACAATATTTTAAATAAATTGAGATGCATGCATGAAACTATGCGTCTATAGAACCTGCTTGTGGTAACAGTACACAGCAGTCAAATAATTAGTGCTCATACATAAATATTCTACACGGCAGATTAATTAAGCAAACAGATAATTGTGAAAAGCTCATCAGGGAAGCATGAAAGGCCATCAGGGAAAAACAGGCCATGGTCAGAAAAATGTATTTAGGCATTAAATGAGGGGTGGATTTTCAGAGTTATACCTGAAATATTCTGGGAATCTCTTTAGCATCAGCACGGTACACATCTGTCTGTGTGACGGATCGAACGTGGAAGAGTTTACTGCAGAAAGTGAAACAGATGAGTGAGAAAACTCAAATAATAAAACCAGCCCATTTTCACTCTTCCCTGCACATTGAAATGGCAGCAATAAATAAATTGTATGAAACCACTGTGGAACATCTGCAATTGTGTTGTTATTGTCTAAGCAGACCTCCAGGGATTGAGAAGCAAACTGATGATTCAGCTAAAAATCTAATTGACTTAGTTTACCCCTTACCTCAAATGTAGTCAATAACAGTTAAACATGTAACAGAAGCATCTACACCACTGGATAAACATTTTGCAAACTGTACCTGGTTGCCTCCATAGTGCTCTTGGTTTGTGTATGACTTTGTGATATGTCTAATAAAAATAAGAAGTTCTGGGTATAAACTGCTTAACCTGTGAAAACTGTTCCAAAGTTTTGTCGTACGAGAATTCTTTGCTCTAATGTCACCGAGTCTTCTGACTCAAGGTCATCGAAAATACAAAATAGTCGAAAATACAAGTAGTCGAAAATTAGTAAACTGTTAAAAGGGTTATGTTAGGTGTAACCGCAATCCTCCAACATAAAAATAATGCTGCTTTAGGGTGAACAGTTGGCCCTGAAGAACTATATTCATATGATGTATTTCATAACTTAAGTGTAAATGGAAAAAATAAAATAGAACATCTGGAGTCCAGTCAACTTAAAGAATATGGTTCCATTCTCCAGTTAAAGATCCTGAAGACATAGTCCTTAGGGTGCCACCTCATCAACATTCTTTGATTTTTTTGAGCGTGTCACAAGCAAACACTCCTGCACATTTAACTGGTGATGTGTGATGTATAAGTATAAAGTTTGTACAGGTTTGTACAAAAAGTTTCATAAACCAATGACATATCCATGTTAACCTATCTGACATAAAGGGGACATTTATGTACATGATATTTTTGGTTGAACTTTAAACCTTGTTAGGCTGTAATGAAGATAATACTCACTCTATATCCAATACCATGTATGGATTTGAGTGTTCCTTATCCTGCTCGCTGTTGTAGAAGAGAATCTTCTTACTGCTCACTACAACATACTGCAGGACAGAAAAAGAGTTAAAGGCTGACCCCTGTCAGATTTCCACAAAACATATGAAGTAAATTAGAGTGTAACACAGTGTACCTTTCTCTCCCAGCCAAAGCGTTTGGTGTTGTTCCTCACAGGAAGCGACAGCCAGCCCTCTAGTCTGGTCTCTGTGCACAGAAAGAGAATCACTGAACAATACGGCATCATCTGAGGTTCATGTTCTTCTGTATTCAGAGTGACAGCCTCCAGCCTCCAAACCTCACACAACGAGCAAAATGAAAGTCTCTAAAGCACACGTTTGACCTGCATAGCAGTGAAGGGTGTTCAAAAGACCAAAAGTGTGAAGCTTGCTGAAGAAAGGTGGAGAAGGGAGTGAGGAGGAGGAGGAGGAGGGCAGTCTTTCAATAAAGATGAGGGGCAGAAAAAAAGAAAGCAGAGAGAAAGGAAGAACGGATCTGTGGTGGAGAGAGGAAAAAGCACAAAGCAGCTAATAAAAAGTGAAGATATGGAATCAATATAAACACGTACAGAACACATACATACTAGTGAAAAGTGAAAGTTTGGAATCACCTTATTCAATAAGAAAGATTTAAGTTTTCACCTCATTTTCAACAAACAATTTTTGGCATTTCCAACACTTTTGGTTTTGTTCCAACAATTAAAGCATATTTCATTTAGTTCTAATTACACTTCATAATTTAGTAAGGAATAAAGTAAACATTAAGTGAAAAACCTAAAAAAGCTTGGTGCCTCTTTTCTTTATAAGCTGTTACTGAATGATTTTTTGTTAAAAAAAAAAATTATTAATAGGACATGTAATTCCAAACTTTGGAATGGGTGTTTAACAATCAACCAACCAACCAATAAATATGTAAACAAATAAAAATGGGTGAAAGTGGAAACCTGGTAGTGACTCATCCGTGTCGAAATCAGGGCCGCTGCTCATGCTGGCTGAGTCGAGGGATTGGATGTTGAGGGAGTTTAGGAGGCCGCGGAGCTGCTCGATATCGCTGTCCTTACTGTCCAGAGCCATTTGTAGCTCCACACGCATCACACACTCATCTGCCAGTTGCTGGGAACAGAATGGATATTAGTAAACCGATCTCCACAAAATGGCAATAAATATATATTTAAAAAACTATATATATATATAAATAAAAATATTATATATTTATTTTCTATACATATACCAAAAAATGAGGAAACACACACACAAATACACACACACACACACACACACACACACACACACACACACACACCTTAATGTCTGATTATACTGTTCTTATACTGGGAACACATTTCCATGTTATATCAAGGTCCTTGTCGTTTCTTGCTGTAATGGTATGGAGTTTGTTCCTGCTATGATTGGTGTGAGGCTGTGTGGTGGTTGTGTGAGGTTGTATGACCTGTGAGTAGTGATTAGTGTGACTGTGTGTCAGTGTGAGACACTGGCCGTACTGCCTGCAGGTCATTGATCTCTCGCTGGTATTTGATGATGGTGCTGTTGAGTTTTTCCTTTTCAGAACGCAGCTCCAATTGTAGCTTCCTGTTCTCTTTATCTTTCCTCTTGACGTCTGTGTCATTTCCGCGCCGACTGCTGCCTCCGCGCACCTCCTTCCTGTTCATGATCTCTGCCAGCTTATTCACAGCCTGAATAAAACACACACGACACAGGTGAGACACACTCACACACAGGTTAAGAGGGGAGATGTCACCAACTAGATTTCTTTGGGGAAAAAAAACCCAAAAAATGTGAAACTGACAAAAATGATCTTAAACCAAAACTATGACAATATAATAATAATACCTTGGAAATAAGAAAATTAAGCTCAACAAAACCAAAAAGGATACAAGACAAGGGATCATATTGTCCAGCATACTGACTATTGTTAAGATGTATGGTGCTTTTGGAATATCTTAATATATCCATATTGGTAAAAATATAAGATTTAGATTCGTGAATTTCTAATTTAATATAACACATAATTCCACAAAAGGGGACATCTGAAGTCATGCATCATTCTAAGGCTGATATCAAGCCCAATTAAGGAACAGATCTACAAATTTTGTTTTTCATCTGAATTAACATAAGATTAGCTAATTATGCTTTAAATCAAGTACAAAAAAAAATGACAAAACTGATAGCTGTTCAGCTTTTTAGTTGAATTTAGTTATACTATAATTACTGATTTGCTTTTTTGCTGCACCCTCCCATCAGCTTCCACAACTGTCTGAACTCGCCAAACCCAGCAAGCCTTAATATCTTTCTGCAAATACTGGCTGTTTACTCCAAATTAATTATGCACAAAAAATATTTCACAATTACTTGAGACCCACAGATAAACCCCTCCATTGTGTCGACCTCCTTGTACATTTTCTCATGTCAATTAATGCTCTGAAATACAAGGTCCATGAGAAGCAGGAATACAATTATTGCTACAAATGAAATGACACTGCATGAAAGTAAGTCTATTAACTTTCAACCCTATTATACACCAACAAGCTTGTTTTTATTTTATTGAGACTTTATATTATATTTTGTATTGTTCTTGTCTCTTTGTGTCTGTGCAGTCATGGCTTAAGCAGTTTCCTCCAGGATTCCTTCAGTTTGCTGATTCTGATTAATAATGTAGCTACTACTTCCAATGCAATAGAACTACGGAGCTGGACAGACCTTGCTGGTTTTTTGTTGGTATCTTGGTGACACTGAAAGTTTTATGTCTTCAGTTTAATGCGCAGCAGTATCCGCTGCTTAGAAATAGTCATATTTCAGCTCCTTCATAATCATGTAAATCGGGAGATCCAGTGAATTTAGTCAGGACAAAAGGTACCAGTTCACTTTTGTTGTTCCTAGGGTGCCTCAATTTAAGAACATTCAATTTGAGAACACTCAGACAAAAAAAAAAACGCATTATAAGCGTTCAAAGGTCCTCCCACTGTCTGACTAGCTGATAAAATATTAAACAGAAGTGGATGGTAGCAGAAATGGCACGGACATCTGACTACAACTGAGACATCTGTAGATCGTACAAGCCGACCATTTCTACATTCAGAACTGCTTTTCATTTAATTTAATGATATTTGATTATCAATATATTTTGACAGCTCTAGAGTAGTGCGAGTCCATCTGCTCGTGCCATAGTTCACCTGGGTTTTGAGCGTCCTCTCTGACTGCAGCTGCTTCTCGTAGGCCAGCTTCATCTGAGTGATGGACTGCTCATCATCCTTCAGCTTTTGAAGGTCTAAGATATAGAACACAATTGAACAAAATCAGGACTGAGGAGAACATGGGTGTGTGGAGTCTGTGTAAAATCAGTGCTATTAGGATTGGAATGTACAGAAAACCTTTAAAACCTCTGCCACCAAAAAGGGCGCACTCTGAGCTGTAATGAGATACTCTAGAAGCCATCAGCTAGGAAAGCACCAGAAAATCTCTCACCATCCTGTGCCTCCTTCAGCTTGTTGTTCAGTTCTTCCTTCTCATTAGCCAGGTTCGCTACATCACTCGTCAGTGTGCGATTCGCCTCCTCTAACTGCACACACACCGCGCGCGCACACACAGAAAGAAAGGGTATATAATTATATATGTGCTGATATAAAGCTTTATCATAAAAATGACCTCACAGTTAATCAGTATTTATGATATTACTCCAATATTGTATTAAAAAACACCTACATGAATCAATTCATTTCACATTACGTTTAATACATTTCACTGTGTGTTGTATGTGTATGACTACGCATGTGACAAAGAATCTTGACTCAATATTTTCAACAATTTTAATACACTCATCCCACTGCATGAAAGTTACAAATAGCAGGAGGTGTATAAAAAAAAATAATAAAGAAATTAAGAGATGTGTCCAGAATGATCAGAGCTGTAGATTATTCTACAGTTATTGTAAAATGAACATTGTTTCTAACAGACAACAAGCTTGTATCTCCAACATAATAAATGAAATGTGTTTAAAGAAATTTTCACACTGGTATTTTGGATGATTACTTTTTGCCCTTTCATCATGAGATTGTAAGACAATGTAAGATGCTAGCGGTATTTGCAAATTATGTCGAAAAATGAAAAACATATACAAAGATACAAGGTTTTACTCAGATTGTGAAGATACACTTTATGCTTTCTGTTTCAAAAGTGATCTCAAGTTAGATTCATTTAGAAAATATTTCTGTACATCAATCAATCTTATTTCATCCATAAAATATTAGTGTTCATGTAGTGTTTTCAATGTTAAAATAATGTGTTGCTGTAATACAAAACAGGTTGTTTTTGCGGCTCACTACATCTACTGGACAAAGCACAGGATTTTCCAGTCATTTCATCAACTTTTTAAACCGTGAGCATTCACCGGTCAGGCTTTCCATTATATCACAGTGTTTACAACAGTGTTTGCTTTTTTTAAATAACAAAGTTTGAACATTAAAATGAATTAAGTATTACAGTTAATGAATAACTGTGAGGAGGAGAGTTATTTATTTAGTAACTTGCAACAGTTGATGCAACAAGTAGATGACTGGTGCGGACATATAAGGCCAATAGTGCAGACATACTCAGTTCGTCCCATTTGAGAGCAGGACCAGCTAATTGGATAAAAGGATGCTAGACTCACTGAGCTGATGGTGGTGTCTTTCTCAGACAGTTCCTGTCTGTGTCTGGCCATCATCTCCTTGATCTCCAGCTCCTTCATGATCTTCTCCTTCTCCAGGTCAGAGTATTGCTCCTCAGCGATGGAGCGAGCCAGCTGCTCTGAGTCCGCCTTCGTCAGGGTGATCTCCAGCTGAGCAGCCAGCGAGTCCCTGAGAGAGACAAAATAATCACTGTACCTACACATACACGGGACAGATAACACACTCAGACTGTACCTGCACTAGCCTAGCCACAGATTCAGGACATTCGAAGTGAAGGTTCGGTCAAAACACAAATGAACATTTTTTCCTTATCCTAAAGTTGATCAGGCATGTTCTGCACTGGCACTATGAGGCTAATGTGGCTAATATAGCTAACAGGTTATGGAAGGAAAAATAATAAAACTGTTCAGAAGAGCAATGAGTGTTTTTTTCACCACATTATTGTTAATATCCTAAAAAAAAAGCCAACAAATAACATTATACAGTAAATTGTTATTTTATGTACAGTATATGAATGGCTTCCTTGTGAAAGTCTGGTATTACTTGTAGTTTCCATCAGAAACCTGGTTTGACTCATTCAGTCCTTCATTAAATTAAATCAGGAGCTGCTGATGGAATTTTATCAACCCAAACAACGGCTGGGTGGAAAAATCTGGAACCGAACCAGTGTTCTCCTAACCAGCTCACAAAATATCAACTACTTTTTTACAAACAAAAAAAAAATCTCACTGCTTTTGATTACATGTATTCTAATGTTAACTTTACTAACAGAAAGAAAATATCACATGCTGAGAAAAATGGCTTTCAGCAGTTTGCCTAAGCATTGAGTAAGGTGCCCAAGTACACAGTACAGTACATGAACAGCCATGTGAAAATACATGCAAACACAGGACTCACCTCTCCTCCTGGAGCTCCTGCAGATTCTGCTGCATGTCTTTATATAGCTTATTTCTCTCCTCACACTCTTCCTTCAGCTCTCGCACTTGGGTCTTGTATAGTGTCTATACACACACACAGACACACACAGACACACACAGACACACACAGACACACACAGACACACACAGACACACACAGACA
>JBBPCY010000150.1:21480270-21493098 GCA_037974405.1 Brachyalestes nurse
ACACAAACAGACACAAACAGACACAAACAGACACAAACAGACACAAACAGACACAAACAGACACAAACAGACACAAACAGACACAAAGGGGGGGGCACTATAATATTTAGTGTATGCCAGATATTCAGTTGTAATCAAATAAACTAAAAGCTGAACTAAATGCAGTTAAACAAACTGTCCACTGAATGTCAGTGAATAGATTTGTAGTTAAATTGTCTTACTGAGAAATACTGCTCTGCTTCCAGCTGATCCTGCAGCTCCTTCATCTGACCATCGGAATCCTGACGCTCCCTGTTTGAGTGAGAGAGTGAGAGAGAGAGAGAGAGAGAGAAATAAAATGGATGGAGAGAAATAAAAGAAAATAATAGAAACACAAAAAGAAAAGGAGAGAACAAAATCAGAAAGACAGACAGAGAAAGAACAAAATGATGAAAGGGAGAGAGACAGAAAAACAAAGACAAGGAAAGAGAAAGAGTGAAATAGGAAAAGAGAGAACACTCAAGGAAAAACAAAAAGAGGACAGAGAAAGGCAGAGTAAGAGAGCAAAAAGAAAAGACCCTGAAGCGTGTGGGATAGCTTACTTGCGCAGCTCCACGTTCTGCTTCTCCAGGCTGCGCTTGATGTCCAGCAGGTGGTTGATCTCCTGCTTGAGCTGCTTCTCTGACGTCCGCAGTGTGCTGAGCTGAATGTTCTGCACCTTCAGGTCATTCTGGGTCAGACTGCGCTTCTGGATCTCCTGCTCGATCCTCAGAGACAGGTTCTTCACCTGGAACAGACACAGGAAGAAAACAACACGCACAGGCATGTGTGTGGATTAATACTGCCTCAAATGTCCAAAACAGTAACACTACAGGAGAATAGTAGCTAATAGAGATGGGGGGGGGGGGGGTAGTGCATGGACGATTCAGTTATGTAATGGTTTTTTCTGTGATGATTCATGTATACCACACTCTAAAATTGATTTTTTTTCCTAAAATTGATTTTGAATTTTATGTTTGAATTTGAGGGTAAAAAATATTATTACAGCCCAGAAGGGAAAAGTTATCCAAGAGTATGTTGACCAGTTCTTGTTATGGCATAAAAACTAAACAGTCTACACCTTAAACCACATCCAAACATTAGTATTTATTTACTGCCCTCTAATTTTAAAATGTATCCTGTTGTATTTGCATTGTTTAAATGCTGCCATTGGTTTTTGAGGTGAAAATTGTTTGTTGTGTGTCTGTGCATTTTAGTTGTGCCACTATTGAATAAAGCCTTAGAGGTACGACAACTTTTTTGTAAAAGTCACCGTAGTATAAATCAGGATATTTATCGAATCTCGGTACTTACAGAATCGCAATACATATCGAATCAGCACCTACGTATTGTGATAATATAGTATCAGGAGGTCACCTGTGATTCCTATCCCTAATAACTAATGTACATTTTTTTTAATCTATATATCTTTGGCCCAAACTGTATTTCCATCATTAGTCAGTGTTCTGGAACCTCAAGAGTAAAAGGGCACACAAACACACCTCTTCAGTGAGTCTGTCCTTGTGTCTGCGCAGCTCGTCGAGTTTCTGCAGGGCCTGTTTGTAATCACAGTCCAGCATGGAGTTCTGCTTCTCCAGCTCCAGCAGCCTGTTCTCCACTCGCAGCTTAGAGGAGCGTTCCTCCTGCAGCTTCTGCTCCAATTCTGACCACAGATGACAACAACACTGCAGTTAAACACCAGTTTAAGTGGGCACATAATCATTACTCCCACATGAGACAATGTTATAAACACTTTTAAATTAAACACTCTCACATTTACACTAGGCAGACCTTCATAACACACTAGCCTTCCAAACCATAGTAGACTGGCTCCTCATACCCCACTAGCCCCTCATTCTCTTTATAGCACTCCCACTAGGAGAGTTGACAACTTGGAAACTGGCCAATAGGAGAACATTGAACAGACTTCTGTCCATCGTAGACAACGCTGGCCACCCATTCTAAAGTGCTGTGATCAAACAGAGAAGCACATTTATTCACAGACTCACCAGCATACAGTGCTAACCCTAACCCAGTATAGAGAACAACTAGAAAATGAATTTTATTTTATTATCTATAGTATCTATAACCACGTCTCTTACTGGCCACAGCATTATATATAACATTATATATAATATATAAGTATTTTCTTACAACTTAACTTACACTATATATTATATTATTCTTGTCTCTGTGTAACTGAAGCATAAGCAACTTCTTCCTCAATCATGAGTTTTCAAATTCAGATTCACTAGATCTGGATAAGAGCGTCTGCTAAACGCTGTAAACGTACATCCTTATACCCTTCATAACACATTAGCCCTTTGTACCCTTACTAGCCGTTCATAAACTTGCTAGCATCCACTGTAGCATTTTACCAATTTGTAAATCTCTCACCTTTCATAGCCTCAGATTTGGCTCCCTCAATGGACTCGCTGATTTTGCTTTTGTCGGCCAGACGAGCTTTTGTGGCCTTATGGGCCGCCTCCTCCTGCTCCAGGTTCTGCTGCAGCACCTTCAGCTTATAAGTCATATCAATCTCTTTACTGCTCTTCTCCTATTGGATATGCAGAAAAATTGGAGCGACATTAGAATAAGGGGTGGGGTCAAAATAAAGTTTCAAAGCTGTCAGCAGCAAGAGTGAAAGATACTTTCGATTGCTATTCAATTAACTGCATTTTCAAAGAAAAAAACATTTGGACGTAAAAGCAAGAACATATTCCTTCAATTAAGATTTAATCACTACATGCAGATAACATAAGAAGTAAATCTGCAAACCTAGGCTGGCTGGATTGAGTGATTTATCCATGAGACTTCTCAATATCAAAATTCAACATCAACTGCTTGTGAGAACACACACTTATAAGATAAAATATTTCAATGTTGTAATTGCAAATACAGATGGCCTTATTAAAATGTCAGCTATTTGGTTTGACTGCTATTTGTCTAGTAAGAGTGGAGCAGTGGGCACCAATCCTTCTCCTGGAAATCTAATCCCCCCCACCCTCTTACTTAACACTACAGCCCATCGGGAGCTTCTGAAAAACTTCATTAGCCAGAGCAGGGGCTGGAATTAGCTCTCAAGAAGGCAGGACCAAGGTTGGCAACCACTGGTGCAGAGTTGGTGAGAAAGAAGCTGGTTACCTTCTCCAGGTCAGTGAGTTTCTCCTGTAGCTGCCTCTTTTCACTCTCAACTTTGGACAGAGCCTGCCTCGCCTGTCTCACTTCATCCTCCAGATTGGAGAGACGGGCTAGAAAAAGGCACAGAGGGTAAAATAAAGTGAAGGAGAAATAGACAGAGAGCGCAAGAGAGAAAGAGAGACATAAGGAGTCAGTGAAAAAAAAAAATGCAAATATCCTCACGCACATTATCTCGCAGGGTTATCACTCGCCTAAATGCAGACTCTCTCTCTCAATACACTTTTCAGGATGATCCAAAAGTGTAAAAGCTACCCACTTCCACCATTATGTATCAAGCAATGTGATTAGTTGTCTTGTAATCTTATGATGGCAGGAAAAGAGTAGTGCAAGCACTTGTACGATTATTGCAAAAAAAAAAAAGCAAACTCTCAGGGCATCCTACATGGCTAAAAACTGTCCCAAGGGCAAACCTGCAGAAACGAGATCATACCCCAAACAAGCTCAGAATTGTTCCTGGGTGTGGGCTCTAGTATTTGGGACAAGTGTGAAAATGCCCTAGATCTACAAATCTGTTTTTTCTTCTGTCTTCTTTGTACGTGCTAGTGGCTCACACCCAGTGGCAAATAAAGCCTTGGCCACTTGTCACTAGCCCACTCAAAATTACTTCTCAATTGTGACTTAAAAAAATCCTATGAATAAAATAAAGTGGGGCAGCAGGTAGTGTAGTGGTTAGGGCGTTCACCCTGCGATCAGGAAGTCATGGGTTCGATTCCCAAGACAGCTAAGCACCTCTGAGGTACCCTGAGTAAGATACCGTACCCACACACTGCTCCCCGGGTGCTGTGTTCCTGGCTGTCCGCTGCTTCACTTGGTGAATGGGTTTAATGCAGAGGACGGAATTTGTGCTGTTTACGCTGTGTGCTGTGGTGTGTTCACATATAACAGAATGGTCACTTTTACTTTCAATAAGCCAAAACACAAAGTGTAAAGAGGCCAATTTTGTCACACGTGAACACACGACAGCACACAGTGTGAAATTCTCTCTCTGCATTTAAATCATTCATCCAAGTGAAGCAGGGGGTAGCTGACAATGCAGCGCCCAAGGAGCAGTTTGTGGGTATGGTACCTTGCTCAAGGGTACTTCAGTGGTACCACTGCCAGTCCTGGGATTCAAACCCACAACCTTCTGCTAACAGTAGCAATGCCCCAACCACCAGATCACTAGCAGCTCCTTATCCAACTACACTTATCCAACCCTAGTTGCAGTTCATGGCACGTTCTCACTGTCCTCACTTCTTTAAGCTCAAATTCTAAGAACTAAACGGCTCTGAAGTGGAGCATTTTTTCTTCAGCACTCTAATCGCAAGCAATAATCCGAGGCATGACCGCTTTACCCTGCAGGTCGGAGATGGTCTCGGAGCGCTGTGTGTGTTCTCGTGTCTCCGTGTCCAGCGCTGCCTGCAGGCTGATGTAATCTTTCTCCAGCGCTAATTTGCTGCTCTCCAGCAGGCAGCACTTATCCTGCAGCTCTCTCACGTGCGTCTCCAGCTGCTGCAGCTGTTTACTGGAGTCAGTCTGGGCCTTCCGCAGCCGCGTCGCCGCATCAGACTCGGCACGCAACAGAGCATTCGCTTCGTCCAGCTGCAGAGGACAGCACAGAACATCAATACAAAGTCTGGACAGAGTCATATTTGTATTGTCCATCAGCAGTCAGAAAGTTGAATAAACAGGTTTTATTCATAACTGCTTGTTTTATAATTGTTTTAGTGTAGTGCATCTCACCTGCTCCTGTCACATTGACCATCAAACTAACACACTGCACTTTACAGCACAGATATTCCTAATTTGTAACATTTTGCACACTATAAAGATCTTGCAGTTTATGTGATAACTTTATTGCAGTCTTAAAACCTGTTGCAGTCTTTGACCTCTGCACATTTCACCACATGTTGTAAAACTATGTATGTGACAATTTTTTTTCCACATGACATTCATCTCCTTATGTAAAACACACCATTCTAAAGTATTTTAAGAGAAAGGTCTACTCAGTTTAATGCATGAATATAATGGGCACTATAATTTTAACTAGTAGTGTAATTAGGTAATTACTGCTATATTTTCAACTTTTCAAAATTGGGACCTTTGCATACTCCTACACGATTACAGGTGCAAGGTCTTGCATAATTACAGAAAGTGAGAGTATGGCTGCTGCGGACAGACAGCTAAAGGTGTGTTCTTACCTGCCTCTGCAGGTGAATGTTTTTCTCATTGGAAATGTGAGAATTCTGGTTTCTCTTCTTCATCTCTTCCAGCTGGTCCCTCAGACTGTTCACTGTAAAGCAAAACCAAAACACATAATATATACATATTTATATTAGGGGTGGGACAAGATCTTGTGCCACGAGATCTCTCAAGATTAAAATGTGACGATATGACTGGCTTGTCTTGTATGATTCTCAATAGTTTCACTCAACCTTTTAACTGTGTGTGAACTCCTAACCTGTTGAAGCAGTGTGTGACCTTCTAGCTGAACTGCTTTTCACAAGTTACACATCAAAATTAAAAACAATATAATTAAAAGTCAATTTTAAGTGAAAGCAAGTGCAAACCACAAATCAAAGCAATGCACTGTCACTGCTCAAAGTACAGAGTGACCAGATTTTTCTTTCAAGCATGATACAGAGCTCTGGAGCTGAGATGGTTACAGCTCAGACCCATATATATATATATATATTTTTTTTTTTTTTTTCCATATACATATTCATTGAATTATATACATAGAGAGGGAGAGAGAGAGAGGGTGTGTGTGTGTGTGTGTGTGTGTGTGTGTGTGTGTGTGTGTGTGTGTGTATATAAGTATGGGTATGTATGTAGAGTGTAAGCCGTTACCTTCATTTTCGAGGCAGCGTTTGCGATCTGCTTCACTCTCTGCCTTTCTGTGGCTCTCCACATTCTTGTGCTGGAGCAGAGCCTTTTCTCTCTCAAGCTGTCTTAAAGAAGACTCCAGCGCTTTCCTACTGTTCATCTACACACACACACACACAATTATTTATAGGCAAACCAGAGTGTGCCAAACTACTCCCAAACTGAATATATGCTTCCTCATCATTAGAGGATAGGTCTTTGCATAAATTAATGATAATTAAATAAAAATTTGCCCCAAGTTATTTTTAGTACACATAATTTTAAATGCCCACTACTAATGAAAGACTGGTATTACAGTAGTATCTATACATAATAATTTAAACCTTAGCCTCAGGAATCTTCAGAGCATGAAATTACTTTACAAAGTCAGAAGCATTTTGGTACAGTAGATTAAAATAGTTTCTTTCCCCTCAAAAGTCAGGACACTTGTTTTAAAACATATAAAAACACACACCTCTTCTTCAAACTCTTTGGTGATTTTGTCCAGTCGTCCGCTGGCCATCCTGTATTTGTGCTCCAGTTCATCTTTGGCCTGCATCTCGTTATTGAGCTGCTCCTCCAGGCTGTGGAGCTTCTTCTGGATCTGCAGCAAATTGCAGCAGAAGTACAGCATCATCACAGCTTCTTCAGCTCATAATCACAGGATTACCTCCTATTCCCTGTGCATTGTATGTTTTTTCCAAATCTAACAGACTCCATTCAACTTATCAGATAATTATGTAATTAATTAGCCCAGACATGTTAGGTGTCTGAAGTTCCAGAGATACAAGGCAAATGTAGTTAACAGATGATGGAAGTCTACAGCCCACCAATTAGTATAATGCTAACTGGGGTCCTGTGTTATCGCATGATCATCTCAAATGGTGTGTAGTTGTTTGGTAATCTTTAATATACTTGCTTATGTGAGTCAAATAAATTTGGTGTTAAAGGGAAAATTAACTAATTTTTTCAATAAACTATCCCTTTAAAATCTAATTGTGATGACTAATCCTGTCTCAGCATCAGGAGTGGATAGAGTATATATAGGTATATGCTGAGTCTCTAAATCTCTAAAAGATGTTCTCCACATTGTTACACAAATCACACTGGATGTGTTCGGCTTGTTATCTAACATTCTTTAAACCTGAGCAGTGAAGACTCAACAGAGCAGAACAGCTGGGATAATTATCAACAATACAAAAAAAAGCATGAATAGCCTTCTTCAGGAAGGAAGTGGAAGAGGAAAGTGTATACTCACTGCAACACTGTCCTGAGAGACAAAAGACAAGAAAACAGAAGGAATGTTGAGTATGCTGCTGCATTAGCAACACTGACACATCACGTCTGTCATGTTGGAACAATTCCTAAATTGTTTAATGCTAATTTAGAAGAAACAGTTATCTCAGGCACCCTGCAGTTCTACATTAATTATTATACATTATTGTAGATTACAGTTGTGTGTTTCTCACCTCTCCCTTTGTGGGATGTTGTGCTGAACTGTTGGAAGCTGTCAACAATCTGGAAAAGAGCAGTACTGGTATTAGTAATCCACAGTTCATTCCCCAGTTCATTAACTAACTGTCTTGCTGGTTTGTGCTGTTGTAAGTGAATGGCTAGAGATCTCCCTACTTGTCTAGCTTGTAACAGAAATATCACCACATAGTCTATTAAAAGTATCAACGGCTAAATATTCAATCCCTTCTGCAAACACCAGATTAAGGAACAGACCAGCACAATGAATGCTCAGCTAGTTTAAATGCTCAGCTAGTTTTCTTACTGGTCTTCTTTGAAGTAGGTAAAGCCAACAAAGGGGAGCTGGTTTCCTGTGAAAGCTTTGGGCGTAGGAAACGTCTCCACGTCGCCTTTATATTCTTCAATCTCATCAAAATTACTGGTGTCGATATCACTGCTCAACTCTGGCACCACCGGGGCCACCGCTGCAGTGAGATAGAAAAAAGGGTTTGTGATTCATGAATTAATATACATTCAAACACCAAAAACGGAAATATAAACCATAAATAGTTGCTGTAGTTTGTTACGCACTGTCTCTGATTGTGTCAAAGGTCCATAGGTCATTTTTGAAGAAAGGGTGGCTCTTAATCTCCTCCACACCATTTCGACCTAAACGAACCTCCCTTAAAACACACAGGAACATACACATTCACTACACAAAGCTTCACAGATCTTATACAGATTGCACAGACAACTACTGGGTGCAGCTGCTGTCACAAACTTCTGTATTACAGGTAATAACTAAACTAATATTACAAAAAATATTAACAGAAGCAAGATCTTTACAGTGTGCAAACTGTAATAGAATAGAGTGAGAGAATAAAGTGAGAGAGAACAGCACAATGGTGCAATTGATTAAACAGTAGCTGATTTTTTTTTTTACAGAAAAAAAAAATGTTATGGGCTTTTATCTGATCTTCTTGACAGATGAGAAAAGCTGACCTGTCTGTCAGAAAGGCACAGATGATGTTTTTGGCCTCCTTAGAGATCTCCACATCATCAGGGAAATTTAGGGAATTTTTATGGTCCATGATTTTACTGTAGGTCCCCACTAGTGAGTCAGCGTAGAATGGAGTATCACCTGATTTGAAAAAAAAAAAGCTTATTAATATAATACCAGGACACGCTCTCATCTGTATGGTTCAAGGAAAAAAGGAAACATGAAGCTTAAAAACACTTTACAACATCACAAATAGAATTTTGCTTCTCGTGTTTCTAATTTTGCTGCAGGACGTTGCAGCAAATGCTTAAAATCTAAAAGGTTAAACAAATACAAGTCGTTCGAAGACTTTGAGTGGCTTATTGAGCATGAATTAATGTGTGATGCTACTTTTTCTATCAAACCCAAGCACACACACACACACACACACACACACACCCCTCACTACTTACCCACTAGCATCTCGAAGATAAACACTCCTACAGACCACCAATCACACTCTCGGCCGTAGTAGCCGTCGCCTCCCTGTGATTTCAGCACCTCAGGTGAGATGTAGTCAGGCGTCCCCACTGCCGTGTCACAGTGCACCATACCCGTCTGCAAACACACAGGACATTTAACTTTACTGACAGTTTCAACATGCAACACAATGGGACAGTTCAGGTTAATTTGCTAACATTGCTAATGACAGGAAGCTAACAATATGCACAAGAAAGCCACTCTTTGAGCATAAAAATTTCAACCCACACATCGTATGCCACGACAGCATCCTATCCATGGGAAACTTTGGGGAACACTGTCTAAAGTGATGTTGCAAAAATCGAATTTAAATAAGTAATATGTAATGTAGACACATCAAGCCATTCCACATCTGGGACCAGTGTCATGCTCTATCTGAGCACTAGGTGGCAACATCACACAAACAGACAAAACCCTACTGACTCCCCATGAGAAGAAAATCAGGACTTTCACTCACCCCAGTCTAATTCTCTGTTGCTGATCATTTGGATAGTTAATGGCTAGGGTTAGGATCTGTGTGTGTGTGTGTGTGTACAGTAAGTTAGTCTGCTGTTATAAACTCCCTATTAGCTGTATCTTTTACACTATACTATTTCAACAATGCGTTACCATGTAGCCATCATCATAAATACAGAGGAATCTGATCCGAGATCAGTACTTTTTATGACTGCTTTGTGAACACCAGCCCTGCTGTTGACACTCAGTGTCCTAAACTATTAATATGTTTCATCTGAATGCAGAACTGGATGCAGTTGGAATGGGCCGAGAGAAGGTTTAGAGTTGTATTTATGGAAAACAATCGAGTGACTATTGACTTTGTTAGCAACATCTGCATTGCAGCTTTAGTTCTAAACTGAAGAAGTGAAAGCTGTACCCCAAACATTTCTCAAGCAACATTTCTCGGTTTATTTGCTGAACCATTTTACTCACAGATTACATTATACCTTCTATTAGCTTTACTTGTTAACCCAGTAATAAATACTCATTCTTATTTCAAGACACATCTATCCCGTAGTCAGTTTACTTTATTCTAACTTGGTTTATATCTGGATCTGGACACATCTGGACTCGGCCACTGTGCTTTATTATCGCCTGCAGCCTTCGAGCCAATAAGGTCACTCAAGGTCAGGCACGGCTAAACTCACTGACCCTACGCCTGACTCACTCAGCACAGATACAGAAAAAACAAGAGTGGAAGGAATAATCCGGAAGTGTTTGGTGATGCGTGCACGCTATTTAGGGTACACGTTCAGGAATGTGGCCTTTGGGAGGGCTGGGAATAATCTTTTAAGCAGCCGTTTTCAGTGCATGGGCAGCTTCATATCAATCATATCAAATTCCATATCAAGCAGAGGGTACACTGAAACGTCCACTACAGACTGAAACATCTGCAATGAGTCCTTTTAAGAGTTCTGCTGCAATGGAGTGTGCAGTGAGTCAGTGTGAATGAGTTGAGCTCCTGCTGGTTTTCTTGCTGGGTTTTATTGCAGCCCTAATCAGATTCATCTCGTTTTTACCATTCAGAACCTCCTAAAGGTTCATCAAGCCAATCAGCAGTGTTACATTAGGACTGTGTGAAGAATTAAAAACTATTCAGCATAAGACACTGTTAAACAAAGTGGGAAAAAAAGGCTTTCCCACAGAATTGCACTACAGTAAGACTAGAAACTTTAGAACAAACTGCTTTGGTTAAACTAGACGTCAGTAAACAAATTGAGGGTTATTGGCTCACTTACCAAAGATATATTTGAAACTAGAAAAAAAAAATCAATTTTTGCGCCTGAGAAAGATACTTTTTGGAAGTAGGACGAAATCTTTCAGGGTTTTTCTGACTGCATTAATTATTCAAATGTCCGCAAATCCCCAGGCCTACATCTAGCTTATTTGGTCTTCCCCTGCACCATATAATTGGGCTTAAAAAGGGCTTGTTCCCTCCCCACTGTGCTAGTGAAAACCAGCTCTCTGATTTGGAACGCAGCCCCTGTTGAGCAGCTGCTGCAAATTTGGGTCATGGAGTTCCTATTCACATCCAAAGTTGACTGAACAAAGTCGATAAGTTATCAGTGACAGAAAAAAGTGCTCTATTATGCTCCACTATGTTTAAATGATCCATATAATCATTCTGACAGAGTGTAATGCACTACAGGAAGCGTAGGAGGCGATGTTGTTTCACTGAATGATGGGCACGATAAATCTTTAAGGATGCTAATCAACAGAAGGCGTGGTGGTTTTATTAGTCTCCCTTACCCCGTCCATTTTCATGCAGGTGCCGAAGTCGGCGAGTTTGAGGTGGCCGTTCTGGTCCAGCAGCATGTTGTCAGGTTTGACGTCACGGTGGATGAAGCCCATGGAGTGGATGGCATCCAAGGCCATGACCACCTCCGCTGTGTAGAACTTTGCCCACTTCTCTGGAACGTCGTAAGTACTGGTCAGGTTCACTAGGTCTCCGCCTGGCATGTACTCCATCACCATGTACAGATAACGGTCATCTTGAAAGGCACAGCACAGCTGGAGGAATGAAAGGACAGAGAAAGAGAGAGCTACTTATATATACACATATAGATATTATACTCTGCAGAATTTTGAAAAAACTTTTGAATTTTTTTTTAATTTTGAAAATACTAAATGAAACTAAACAGAATGATTACAAAACAATATACAGTAAATAGTGATTTTATGTACAGTATTGTCCATGTGTTTCTTGTGGAACCCCAGTATTACTTGTAGTTCCCATTATAAACACTCAATCAGTACATCATTAAATTAAATCAGGTTTAAACAACAATTTGTATGGTTGCCTAAGAGTTTTGCACAGTACTCGGTGTGTGTGTTTGTTTGTTTGTTTGTTTGTTTGTTTGTTTGTATGTATGTATGTATGTATGTATGTATGTATATTATGTGTTATATGGGGCTTATGTTACATATAGATGTTTACTATTCAGGGTCCTATACTAAAGCTACTACACTCCTATTAAAAGATATGATTATTTCATACAGATACTTATTGTGTATTATGTATGTGTCTGTCTCACCTGTACAACCCAGGGGCTGTCTGCGAAGGCCATGATGTCCCTCTCTTCCCAGAAGAAAGCAGAGTCAGAGCGCTTGATCATCTCAAATTTACTCAGCAGCTTCATGGCGTACACCTTCTGGGAGGCTTTATGCCTCACCTACACACACACAAATAGATAAACAGACACGAACAAAAACACTAATACATCTGCCCCCAGCCTCTATTCACCCCAATTTCAGGTGAACATTTCCATCTTATTCTCTCTGTATGTGGGCTGTGGACGATGCAGGAATTGTGGGAACACCAAGCTATGTGGATTTGCTAATATCTTCAAAGAGCAAGTGGCGAACAGCCCATCTGTCAGGCAGAAATTCACTGCTGCACTGAACTCGCATCACAAGCACTCTTTACCAGTGTGTGTCAATAGACGCACATTTTCCAACAAACCAGAAACACACATTTAAACCAGCGTTATCCATCAATGAGCCCTGTAGACACTGTGGTTTCCAGAAAATTGATAAACAAAGGTTAATGATTACTATTAGTTGCACACCTATAAATAAGATCATTCATAACATTTGCTCATGTTTTGCTATCGATCACTTTCTGCAAAAATATTCACTCATGAAGACCAAAGTTTTACTTTTGCTCTTTTAATTTAAATATATATATATATAGCCCAGACTGCTTTGGAATGAGGCGAAACAGCTCACATATACACATATATATATATACACACACATACACACACACACACACACACACACACACACACACACAC
>JBBPCY010000150.1:21511774-21535385 GCA_037974405.1 Brachyalestes nurse
AGAGAGAGAGAGAGAGAGAGAGAGAGAGAGAGAGAGAGAGAGAGACAGACAGACAGACAGACAGACAGACAGAGAGAAAGAGTGAGAGAGAAAGAGAGAGAGAGCGACAGAGAGTACAATTATTGTATGATTTGCCACAGGTACGCAGCACACATACCCCTTTAGAACGACTGACAGAATAAAATATCTATATTCGTACCTCCGTGTGATCGCAGTGCCCGATCGGGGATCAGTTTCAGTTCGTCCTGTAGTGATTTGTACATCTCATGAAGTTTCTCAAACTCCTCCGAGGACATCTCGTCGCCTTTTCCAAATCGGCAGCTGCTTGAGCCAGGCAAAATGAAGCAGTAATTCTGCTATACACGTGTTTGTTTTAAAGCAGAAGCTAAATATTCCCCAGGATTTGGTGCCGCAGCGGAGTAACAACACAAACACGAAAATAATCCTCCTTCCTCATCGGACCTCGTGATCGAAGGTGGACGAGGCTCTGGCCAAAATTAAAACACACCTAACCCTAACTGTTCAGAGCAGCTGTCAACTTTTCGGCATTTTAAAACGAGACACAAATCTATATTAATATCTTTAAAATTAAAAGTTGCACATAGTTATATTTAAACTGAAAATCATGTACAAATACTCACTCTGGCAACCCTAGGCCTCCTTTCTGTAGCAATGCATTATGGGTTATGTAGTTTTATTCTCAGCAAATACAACAGACATTTGTGAGGAATGGAATTAGAAACAAACGGATTATTTGTGCTTTAAATGTTGTTAAATACATTATTTCCCCCTAAATGTTGTATAATAGACGTTTTTAATACATGCTAATACTAACCCACCGGTGTTTTTGTTTAAAATATCTTTAATTAAGAACCTGCAAGTAGATCTTGTGAGATGTTTACAAGTATATGGAGACGAATGTTTTTGATCTGTTAGGACTTATTAAATAAGGACTGAACTGCTGGTGAACAAAAATTACTCATAGCAGTTACATCAGAGAGAGATGTAATAATATTATTATTAGCAGTAGTAATAGTACTGTAATTATTACTTGCGTCTATATTTATAATTCACTCTATTTTACCTTATTTTATTGTTAAATCGTTTATTGTTTCATTTCAATGGTTTCACAGCACTGTACATGCCAATAAAGCTCTTTGAATTGAATTGAATGGAGAGAGGGAGGGAGGGAGAGAAAAAGACAGAGAGGGAGGGAGAGAGAGAGAGAGAGTTTCTACATCCAAAACAGCTCCACATATTCACATCGGCACCAGCAGCCACAGGGTTTGAGTGACCTGGCCTGGTTTAAAGAAGATTTTTTTTATTTTTATTTTGTCCTGATGATGATGATGCTTGCTGTAGTGGTGTCAGGCTTTGGAGTCGTGGCTCTGATACTAAGACTGCTGTCCTCCCACATCAGGTAGGCACTGCTGTACATGATCATGCACTGAGACTCGTAGATAATGTTTTATAACCTGCATGATTGACCACGTGTATGTCTTGTAGAGGCGTTTAAGCAATCGAGGTGGCCTGATTATGGAACACAGCTCCCTGTGATTTGGTTGATGTGCAACCACTGAAGCATAGACTCTCTGACATGGGCCTTGATTAAACCTGCGTTATCGGACACATCAATAAAACTATGATAATTCATCCGATTGCAACGTCTCGTTATGTTTTATGATTTTTCTTTTATCAGAATTAGGTGATTTCGACCAGATCCTGTATCTGAATGTGGCACGACCACTATAGTAACCGCCTCCGCTCAACATGATCAGTTTAGCAAAGCGACCAATAGGATCGCTCCGGGGGCGGGGCTAATTATGCATAAACGGCGTAGTCGCAATCTCATTGGTTACAGAATATTGCCTATGGTAATACAGTATGGGTCGTACCACCTGGAAGCAGGTGGTGTTATTTAATTATACTCTAATAAAAGTGTTGTGTTTATCAGATATGATTAAATAAAATGTTTATTCAGTCTATCCATTTATCAGCCCAGGTACTGAAGCGGTTTAGGCTCTTTTATCATATTTTTGGATCTTTTTGATATAAAACATAATGTTAAAGCTTCTCAGGAGAGCAAAGAAGACATAGGAGTTGAGGTAGAATTAGAGGACTAAATGAAGCATACTATTTTATAAAAATTGTCAGAACATGACGCATTCACATTTTATTTGTTCCATGATAAATAAAAAAGAGCTGATAGAAGTCCACTATGAAAAGATGAACTTCGGGCTGTTTCAACAGTACATCATCAGTCATCATCACAAAAAACGATCAAAGGTGTTCACACTGTTGGTGCTAGATGTCCCACGTTTTTAATCTGTCTAAAATAAAGGAAGTTATGGCATGAAATGACTATGAATATGTTGCCTGGTGCCTTTTTACAACATGGTGTGTGGTCAAATAGTCCTAAAAATGTACTTGCATTTTTTTCCATTATTTTACTATCATCAACAGTGCATATAAGTCATGTGCTCCTCTACAATGAAACATATTACAGCAAACCACTTTGCGTGTCTTTGTTTACATATAAACAACTGAAACATTGGTTCCACATTGAAACTGGTGGAGTTGCCCTTCAGATGCTCAACAGATTTTAGGGGTTCATAATATCTTGTTATTATGAGGGAAGTGAATTGTGAATTAATGCCAATCCATCAATGTCAATTAACTAATGCTTATACCATTCCCATAAAATCCCATAAGAATGCTTATTTATAAAGATTCATCTGAAAATGAACTTATGAATGTGTGGAAAACAACAGATACATGTCAGGTTAAACTCAACTCTGTTGAGAGATATAAGTCTGTTAGGCAGAATATTTTTGACAAAGATGGAAAGTATTTCAAGATTAATATATCCTGCATTCACAATTGCCATTTCAAATAGAGCTATCAAAAAAAATCAGATTAACTTTGGCTACATCTGGAAAAAGAAGACCCATTATATGAAAAAAGTACATATGATAAAACAATATAATGATGGAGGTTTACAAGCGATTGATTTTGACTCTATAAATGGGACCCTAAAAATCAATTATCTGAAATCCCTTTTAAATCAAAACAATTTTTGGTTTCATATTCCCAGAGAGTTATTCAAGAAATTAGGAGGAATTGAGCTTCTATTAAGATGTGATTTTACTGCTCAGCGTCTCCCAGTCAAACTGTCTCAGTTTCACCAACAAGTCCTGCTACATTGGATTTTGTATAACCATAATTTTACACCACACATTACACCACTTTGGAATAATAGATACATTACAGTCAGAAACAAATCATTGTACGATAAGGATTGGATGAAGAAAGGTATTTGGTCAGCGTCCAATCTAATGGAAAGGAGTGGTGTGATATCATATGAGAGTTTCTGCACTAAATATTTCAACTGTAGTCGGGCTAAATTTAAATAGGTGGTTAAAGCTATTCCTTACTCTATGATAAATCAAAAAAATCACTTTAAATGATATCCATGGTTGGATATCCATGACTGGCTTTATCCAAAGGTACGAAACCTAGATAGCTTCACTCTTAAGGACATTAGCTATGGACTTGTCAGGAAAAACAGTAAAGATGATCTTTTGGTAAATAGCATCCTCATGTTGGGCAAATTCTATATACATAAGTCAAAATATTTGAAAGTTAAACCAACCTTCTGCGCATTTCATAACGAGTTTATTCTGTATAGTACAGCCCTAAAGGTAATGGTAAGTAAAAATGCAGTAAATTTGTTTTCAATTATTATAGATTATAAATTACAAGAAAAACCCTAACCCCCCTGCATGGAGAATTTTATTCTTTTCTTGTTTGTCTTTTTGTCCTCTTCTCTCATTTTGCTCATATTTTGTTTGTATGCACCTGTTTTGTAGTATTACAATGATTGATATTGCCCAGTTGTTTGTACATGAATAATAGTTCAATAAAAAAAATGATGAGGGAAGTCATGGCTGACAAAAGTAAATGTCTGTGTGTGTGTAGGAAATACGCATCAGGTGGAGTGTGTCTCTCCACAGCGCGTTTGGATGGGAAGACGGCGCTGATTACAGGAGCAAACAGTGGGATTGGGAAAGAGACGGCTCTGGATCTGGCTTCACGGGGTGAGGGAGCACTTCAGCCAAACAAAAGCTGTAGAAAAAGGCTTTATTTAGCTAAAAGTGATATTTTTTTCATATTTTTATTCTTTTCTGTATGTTAAATGCTGTACATTTTTTTACCTCTTTATTTCTCTTTAACATTATTGCATAGTCTTATGGGTCAACATTTCACGTTGTTCTTGTATGACTATGTATGTGACAAAGAATCTTGAAAGTCTTGAATCTAATCACAAAAACGCCCTTTGACTGTGTAAATAACATATAATGCGAGCAGTGAAACTGTTATGTTACGAAAGTGCAGTGTGTGTTTGTGTTTTTCTGCAGGTGCGCGGGTGATCCTGGCCTGTCGGGACGTTGAGAAAGGAGAAGAAGCGGCGGCGGAGATCCGCAGGCGGGTGGGCGGGGCTCAGGTGGAGGTTCGGGAGCTGGACCTGGCTGACACCTGCTCCATCAGAGCCTTCGCTCAGAGATTCCTCAGAGGTACACAAATACACACACATACACGGAAAACAACCATTCAGCATCAAAAATCATGCTACTAGTCAAAAGTTTGCTTTTAAAATGTTTTTAATGCAAGCGAGCAACTTGTTGGTTTGAGATAGTTTATTAAAAAACTGCAAAACTAAGGAAAAGTCTTACTTTGAGAATAACAGTGAAACAGTGGATCCCCTTGATGTGATGTCAGGGCTCAATGGCATTAAAAAAGATTTCAGGTGTTTAAATCACCTTTAAAAGAGCTTCAGTTTGAGCTTTGAAGAGTTTGGAAAACTGTCAGAACCTGCTCCTCACAGGAGGACACACTGATGAACATAAATAAACTCTCAACACCATCACACAGCTACTTCAGACTAAAAAACTTCAAAGGGTTTCCTACTTCATTGAACAGTTAAACCAAGTAGTCATTGAAAATTGTGTGGTCACAGGATTGAACTGGTCTTTATTACAGTTCATAGAAATGTTCTATTATCTCCCTGTCCTTTCACACAGAGGTCAATCACCTGCACATCCTCATTAATAACGCAGGAGTGATGATGTGCCCCTATATGAAAACAGCAGATGGCTTTGAGATGCAGCTGGGCGTCAATCACCTTGGTAAGCTTGGGGTTGGTTATGGTTGATGGTTGCAATGTCAGAATGAGGGATAGAGGGATTAGAAAATGGTTATTTAAAATGAATTATGATTTTCAGTTGTTGAATAGAAAAATGTAACAAATGGTTAAGTATGTACCCTTTAACAGCCCATTACAACGGTTCTTCTGAAATCTTCCATTTTCTAAACAGTTAAACACCTGGACACAGTTAAGTCAGACTAATGGGTGCACCCTGCTCTCCTCCCTCTCAGGCCACTTCCTGCTGACCTCCCTGCTGATAGGTCTGTTGAAGCGCAGCGCCCCGGCGCGGGTTGTGGTGGTCTCTTCTCTGGCGCATTATTTCGGCTGGATCCGCTTCCACGACCTGCACAGCCAGGGCAGCTACAACAGCGGCCTGGCCTACTGCCAGAGCAAACTGGCCAACGTCCTCTTCACCAGGGAACTGGCTCGCAGGCTGACAGGTACACAACTGACCTAAGGAGAGCCATCCATCTGTAATGGAAGCTCACTTTATAGCTCTACTATCTGTACAGACTGTTGCTCAATATCAGTCCCCTCCATCATACTCATCGTTCCAAAGAGTGGACCACTGTTGACCAGATATTAGACTGGATACAATTTGGGTAATGGAGCATTGAAATGAAGTGAAAGAGAACCATTTGTCACGTGAACACACTGCAGTGTGAACACTGTGAAATTTAACCCATTCACTCGAGTGAAGCAGGGAGCAGTATGTGGGGACTTGCTCAAGGTTACTGCAGTGGTGCCACTGGCAGTTCTGGGATTCAAACCTACAAGCTTTTGACTGCAGGTGGAACTCCCTTACCAGGGTCAGTGCTAGGTTAAGTGGGGTCAATCACCCAATAATATCCAGCACTGAGTGGCTCTGTGGTCAGAAAATGTCTACTGATATAGATAAACAATATAAACTGTGCATCAGCAGATCCTGAGTAGACAGCTCTTTGGAAAGATAGTGTTACGTCTGTGAACCAAAAACAGGCTCTCTTCACTCCTCTGGCTCCAGTTGCTTTATGCTAACCTTCACTGTACCCACTCAGGTTCAAATGTGACAGTGAACTCAGTGCACCCAGGAACAGTGAAGTCGGAGTTGGTTCGTCACTCTACAGTGATGTCCCTGCTGTTCACACTCTTCTCCATGTTCCTGAAAACACCACGGGAGGGAGCGCAGACCTCCATCTACTGCGCCGCCAGCGAGGAACTGCACTCCATCTCAGGCAAACACTTCAGGTACAAAAAGCTGGTTAGACACTTCTTTTTTCAGTTTCATTACTACATTTAAAGGAATAATTAAAGTATGAGTAGTAAAAATATAAATAAAAAAAAATTAATAAAAAAAATATTTTAAAATACTTTGTCATCTGTAGTTTGAACTATACTGGTCAGTCTTCCTAAATGAATACTGTATTTAGCCTAAAAAAGTCATACAGGGATCTCGTCCTAAAGCACATAAGCAACAGGTGTATCTGTCTACAACATGGTAGCAGTCTGATGGTTTGCACTAAATATTGCATTGATACCAGAGTGACATCATTACACTAAGGGGGGATTTAGAAGTCTTAGAAGCTTGAACCTGCTACTGAACTGCACTTTTGACAGCTTATAAGACATCAAAGACATGATTTTACTTACTGTACTGAAAAATGTGCTCGTATTTCCAGTGTGTGTAGCTTTTTCATTTCATCATTTTCATTATTTCTATTTCGCATAAGACCGAAAGGGGTTTTTGTGAGTTTTTCTGTTTGCTTATAGGAGAGGTTATATTAAAAATCTCCCTCCTCTCTCTTTCTCTCTCTCTCTCTCTCACACACACACACACACACAGTGACTGTGCTCCAGCCTCGGTCGCTCCTCAGGGCCGCTGTGAAGAAACTGCTCGGAAACTGTGGGACGTCAGTTGCGAGCTGCTGGGCATCGAATGGGACTGAAATCATTTCACCAACCCCCCAATCTTTACATTTTTATCATGCTCCATCTGAGCCACATCAGAACACCTGTACCTCATTTTATCACACTCTGAAACTCCCCCTGCCTTCATAATCCTAGCTAAAGCCCTTTTGGAGCTGGATTAGTTTTCCCAGAGGAAGTTTACTGTGATTTGTCAGGATTAAATTGATTGATTCATCTGGGATTTTAAAAAATCTGTTTAGTGTTCTCAATTTTTCAGCTGGTTTGGAAGGTCAGTATCTAGACATGGCTACTATTTGTCAGGGTTTGGCCAGTTACAGAAAGCCATTTACTCTGTTAAGAGACTGTAAAAACGAAACAACTTATCCCAGATGGGGTTGGACAGCCAATACCTGTTTGGAGTTCATATTTTGTTTCTTTAGTTTAGAGCTAGAGCTACGAGGCAAACTTTGCTAACACCATTAGTCATTTGTCTCACCAAGTTTTTCCATGAAACCAATCTATCAATCATCTATTTTAGACAATGATCTTAACAAATAGTTCACACAACAGTTCACAAACCACACTGACAAGGGCTATTATGAACATATGATGGAATACTTTTATGGAAACGAAGTGGGTGTCTTATTAACTCCTTGTGTTAGCAAGGTTAGCATTGAAGAAAAACTTGGACTCCAAACATGTTATGTTTGTGTAATTATGTTCCCTCAGAGTAGCTAAACTCACTTATTACATTTGGGCATATAGTTGTGGAAGCAGAACTGTCAAAACAGTCTCTTTGTGTTTACAAGTGTTTGTGGTTGTGACATCAATCATGAGCACACTTATGTGAGAACATCATCCAGCTCAAACAGGGCTTCAGACTACAATCTCCTTCACCCCATCTTGTTCTACCATTTGCCAAACGTCTCCTTGTACCTGTGAACCTGCTGCCAAGCACTGCCTGCCACTTTGAGGCCGAACAGCGTTCAGAAACTACACTCAGGCTTCTGGCTCCTGTTTCGTAGACTACTGTATTACGAGCTGTGTTTTACACTGTTGTTTCATTTGTCCATTAGAATGTGGCTTTAAGTCGTCGTTAACATTTCATCATCTCCATGCTACAGCTGCCTAGAACTGAAGTTTTTATACAGATGTGAACAAGCCTTTTTACTACTGTTACATTCATGACCAATCATATATATGACTCATCGTGTGTATATATATATATATATATATATATTGGTCATGACTGTGGCATTTCCCTACTTTTCCAATACAAATGGAAGGTGCGCTGCAGGAACAGTAACAGCAGCAATCCTGAAGTCTGAATTTCGTTTGTATTTTTGCTCTCGTTTATAGATGATCTTTGATCTTTCTGCCTTGATAGTTTACATTCATTTGTGTGAGAATCTCATATCTGTTATTAACATAAACAAGCCTTTATACTTTAGTCTTATATCCTTATCAGTAACGTCACGTGATCCACTTGTGTCATGGACAACAACGACGAATGAACCAGGAGCACAAATCAGCTGTTGATGAACCAGGAGCACAACACACTGATCAGCTGTTCATGATCAGGGGAGAGGGTGAAAAGGGCCAGCTGTTTTAATGCATATGTAGTTGCTGCTACAATATAAACTTTATATGACTAAATAAAATGTGCATGCAGGGGGTGGGTTGGGCTGGTGGTCATGCATCTGACCACTCTCATTAAGATCTAGAACCACATGTGGAAGTGACTCAGATATGATTTTGACAACACTCTGACAAGATCTTGATCACATTGAGGCAAACAGTCCTGGTGAAGTAAATGTACCTGTATTTGGTAATTCATGCTAATTGGTGGGGTGTGAATTAATTCTTGGCTCAGTTAGCCTTGTTGCTCCAGTGCTAAACCAAGAAGGCAAACTTCAGGTAGAGAAATGAGTTTTGTGTAAATTGGCAAACTGTTTTCTAATGACATAAATCTATGTTGTTAGGACACCGGTATAACCATAATAACTTAAAATGTATGGCAAACTGTGATAACGTTGTACTCGTTTTTTTGGTGAAGAAAATTCACAAATGCACTTGATGAAACAGTGTAACAGTTCTAATTTTATTTGAGTGCATAGATGATGTAAACATTTTTAATTCAGCATCACATAATTCTGTTATCAGACATCACTGTGTCTATAGAGCAGAAGCTAATTACGTCCCTTTAATTTTTTCCCCATAACCAGTTGATTAAAGGCAAGCATGTGAATCAAAAACACTGAAACATTAGGTACCAGTCTCCAGAGCACAGATTAAGCTACGAGTGCACTGAATGACACAGTGAAAGGAAAATTTTCAACCTAATCTGCTGCATCTGTAGCACACTTACACTTATCACAGACAATAATTCCACCTGTAATTAGCAAAGAAGAGGGAACCCACTGACTCAAAACACACAAGGGAAGCTAGTTGTTTGTTTATCTGTCCATTAGCTACTATTATAAGCATGTTTTGAGTCAAGTGGGGTTCTGTTCTGTTCTTCTAAGTACAAATGATTGCACTGAAATTACTTTCAGATGCAGCAGAGAGGAAGGTAGTTTGAAAAATGTTGCAGTATTCCGTGTTCCTTTAATGAGGATTCACAGCTGAAAATCCAGAACAAAAACAGGCCCAGGAGAAGCGCTTAGAACGGGTAAGAGGGAGTAAACATAGAACACAGACACAAAAACAGACATTCATAACCAGTGTGTTCATAAAATTAAAGTATCCCATTGATGGGAAAATTAAAAAAAATGAAATAAAGTGACATTTCACACAAACATACGTGTACATCCATACACAAATATAATTGATACAACTGGCTTCTGACACCTAAAGGCAGTGCACATCATTTCAGAGAAGATAAAGATTTAGGACAGTCAGTATTACTGATAAAGAAAGTAACATTACATTATTACAATATATTAAAGAATGTTATGCCATTAGCTCAACATCATATTTTGTGTGTGCTATTCAAACCCCTGTGACATCCACAGGATCCCTTATGACATCTTTTTTATATATTTAAAAATCTCACTCTGTTTCCTTACTAACGTCCCCCAGAGTGTCAAGTAGCATCCAGTTCCCTTTTCACAATGGGGACTGTGGATAAGCCATCATATCATTGCACAGGATCAAGAGTAAATGCATCCTATCATTTCATTACGGTATTAAGGCTTTTAGTCAAGATTTTCTAAAATGACATAATTACATGGTTAAGGGTTTGTTGTGAAATGCTTAATTCGAGAGAAACTTTCCAAGTCGGATTTGTTTACAGTGATGGTGACTGCAACCAGACATCTGCCCCTAAAAGCTTCCTCACAGAAAGTTATTACATGAAATGGTTATGAATCTGGAGACTGAGACCTTGTTTTACCAGAGTTTTAAAACTGAATCTGTTCATAGAGGAGGTACACATTCAGGGCGCTGTGTGGCAAAATAATGATTTTGTTCAAATTTGGCACTATTTTACTACCTTTGACAGTCCATGTAAACACTCAGAAGACACATGTAGGTTCCCTTGGTGGGTTTATAATTGTGTTCCATTTACCCCTGGTTCCATTCCCCATTACCATAAAGTAAGTTTCTTCACAATTAACCATTTCACACCAAACCCACTCTGAATGACTAACATTTTTGTTTACATTTTAACAAATGAAAACGTAGATAAGGCCCCCTTTAAAAGAATGACAAGTATTTTTTTTACCTGATCCCTATCTGCCCTGTCTAACAAAGAACATTTATAGTTAAACAGTGATCACTTGCTTTTCTGTTATTTTCTAAGAAAAGGGAAATTAGTCAAAAGTAGTAACTGACCATATTATAGACCTGTGGCAGACAGAGGCTAGCTTGAAAAAAATGCTGGAATATTCCTTTAAATAGAGGCATCATAAAAAAGAAAGACCTCAACTATATAATAATCTATATAACAAATGTATCTGATCATTAGGAAGATTGTGTGTTTGTCAAACAGTAAGAGACTAGGAGTAATGATGAGGGATCACTTGAATATTGATGTGGAAGCTAATACTGGATCAGTCATTCATTCTACACACAAGACAAAAACATCATACAAAGAGCAATGAGCTCATACAGAGTCCTGCTGAAGCGCAAGTGCTCTTGGGATCCACGGGAATGCTTAAGAAGAACCCCTTCACCTGAGGTAGGATGTCAAAAGTGAGAATACTACTGGAACAAAGTTTCTCTGCCACATTTGTATAGTCAATTACCACAGATAGCAATATTAAAGCAATTCCCTGTATTTAGAAACAAAAAAACTTGCTGTCTCAACTGTTATAATAGAAGGCAACCGGCAGTTGCTGAAGTATTTCAGTAAATATTTGTGCCCACTTTGGTAGGTTTCTTTAAAGGAATTTGAACGTTAAGCTGTAGATCTATAGAACGTATTCTATAAGAAATGGGAATAGAGAGTAGAATGTGTGGTAAATTCACCTGATCATTGTGGATCCTATGCTAAAGCTACCAGAACAAGACCTGCTTTTTTTATCTGCATTGCCCCAGCATTGAAAAGTTGGATAAAACTTTGTCAGAACAGTTTTGGGTGAGACAGTCTCTCATGTTTGCCTCATCCTAGCACCTCAGAGTTGCTTTATGTATTTCAAACTAGTCATAGTATGCAGCAACTGCCTACTGGTTTCTATTATAAGAGTTTCTACTCAGTAAAGCTGAGTGTCCATGGCAATCAGTGGTTATTCTAGAGATACATCAGAAGATGACTGGGCTGAAAAAGCCAAACCATTCCAAATCTCATCTTAGAATAGTTTAAAGACGATTCACCAAACACTGTTTAATCCAGGGCTGGCAGAGTGAGAGTCGGTAACCCTTGCTCTGAATTACATGAACAACATCAAATGGCCACCACCTTTCACTTAGCATCAGCTAAGTGAATCTGTTCTTGGCTGAACTTTACTGTAAACTATGCAATGTTTCTAACTGCTGAAAACATTCTGTCTAGCACCTGCTGTGTTGAGGTTGAAACCAAAATTGTGCTCCAATATAGTTCTGCAAGACTGGTTTGGGTAATGAAGAAAAATTTGTTTGGGTCTTTTCCGAAGTGCATGTGATGAAGGTCTAGGTGTCGGTCGTTGAAATTTGGCCGTAAACTCATCTGCCCTGATCTTGTGACAGAAATGGCACGTTGGTGATTCACGTTCAATTAAATAAACCAGCAGCATCCACACAAACCCACACTGACCAATCAGATCAAAGCTCAGAACTCCAGTGGGCTGTTGGGAGTTGGCTACCTGTTGTTGCTGTGGCGTTGCCGTGACGCCTGGTGTTCAGAGAGCCACTGACGGCAGATGTCTTGCATGATCGTGTCGCCCGAGTTTTCGGCAGCTTGAAGGACGTCCTGCACCAGTGGTCCCGCTTTAGACACATCCAACTTTACGGCTAAGAGGTAGGCCGCCCTCAGCTTACTGCACTGGAGATATGCCTTTATCTACACACACACACACACACACACACACACACACACAGACAGACACACACACACAGACAGACACACACACACAGACACACAAATTTGTAATCAGTGTATTTTTAAGCGACCCTTCTCAAGGAAGAAAGGTGTTTAATGCAGTTTGTAAACACTGCTGAAAGTTTGATCATGCAGCACTTAATCCCTGGTTTGTATGGTCCATAAATTTAGTTGAAAAAACAGCCTGTTTTGAATTCTACGTTCCAAGAGCACCCGCATGTAGTGAAAAACCGCGTTGTTGTATTTTGGTTAAAGTGCAAACCCTAAATATGCCCCCACATATACTCCCAGAACACTTAAATTTCATTTTAAACTCAGTCTACCCATATTCGCCTCTTTTAATTTAAATTCCCCGCTGAGGTGAACGGTTTTCGGGGAATAACCCCTGATCTACTCGGGCTAAAACTACAAATACAAAGGGCTTGTTGGAAAGGTCTCCTGGAGATCAGTCCAACTGTGGAGTTTGAAGTGTCTGAGTGCTTGCACCGCTGAAAAATTGTGCTTGGAGTGCAGGGGCTCAACCCTGGTGTGGAATTCGAAAAAAGGTCAGCTACAGCCTGCCCTGAGTCCCCTTGTGTGAAACATCCAGAAAAAAATATTTTTTGCCGCAAAAAAACGCAGAGGATATTTGCAGTTTCCGTGTTATTTTGGGGATTTCTGTGTTGAACTATGAGTTCGGTTCTCAAAAAAAATCCGCGTGTGACTGAATCCGTGACTCCTGATCCGCGTATAACTGGTTACTGTACATACATGTATCTATTCAGGCTACAGCATTTACATGCTCAGCCCATTCATGCTGAACTTGTAAAGAGTGTTTCAGCCCAGACTATGTTTAAGTGAGGCACATAACATGGCAGCCAATATGAACAGACCCCAGTCTCAATTTTACATTTCATTTTAACATAGACTACAAATTCCAAGAAAAGATACTAATAGCTTTTGGTGAATAAAACACATAAATGTCTAAAATATATAAATTAATAAAAACTGGACCTTCAGGGGAAAACATGAAATTCAAGAAAAATGCAGGATAAAAGCCCTTAAAAATATTTTTGAATTGCACCAAATTAACTGAATCCAAATGAAAGAGTCAAAACACAATCGAATTGTTAATTCAGAGATTTCAGGCACTTTAATTTGCTCCATTAATTGGGACACGTGTATTTGACCCAATGAGAACAAACAGGAATTCATTATGGAACAAAGAGGCAGAGGCAGAGTCTTACCTTATTCTCTGTTGTTTTGCACTCTAAAATCAGAGACTCCAACTCTTTGGCCTGGACAGAGAAGAGACAGCAAGTGACCCAAAACAGAGATTACTCAAAAAATATACAAAAATTACAGTACATGAACTGATGCCTAAATGATACCCTTCAACCTGTTGAGGACACATGTGAGGAGTTTGGGTTGGTCCAGCTTCCATAAAAACCAAGCATCTCAATGGAGGAGTGTTGACTTATAATTAACTGTTCACAATCCATAATCATATTCAATGGGATACAGAAGTTGAAAGGCATTTTCCATCAAGAGACCTTTGCAAATGTATGATGCATCATAAAATTGACCATTAAATGTTTAGGTAATGCTGTACCTGAAGGCCCCTATTTCATAAAACACTTATTTCACAAGGAACACATTACGGCTGTCAAAATGTGACTTTAACCATATCTTACACCAGTTTGTCTTATATTTAAAAAGCCAAAGTTTGCCTTTAATGTCAGAGCCAAAAATCTATTTACACTATTTTCCCAGGGTCAAATGTGGTCAAAGCTGCTGCTAGTGCTGTTTTTAGTCATGCAGTGTATATTTATAGACAACAGTGTCAGTGTCAGAAACCATATGACCACATAAGTCTAATAGAGATTACTGAACGACTTGACGCAGTTTAAGGAAAGTGTGTGATGATATAGGCGACTGGTATACAGTGTATATCTGATGACCGTCGGCCCGAGTTCAGGGGGAGCTTGCTCACGTAAACTCACATCAGCAGGACTTTTCTCTGCAACTGACACACAGCTGAGAACAATGGTATCACAATCGCTTTTAGTGGCCGTGCCCGACTCGCCCACACACTTCAGCAGCTGCCGAACAGCCTGGTACTGCCGCTGCCTCACCAGCCGCTGGCCCACACGCACATACACTGCAAGCGCCTCTAACTGGAAGTCCTGCAGTGAAAGAGAGAGAGAGAGGTATTTATCATGATGAAGAGGAATATTCTGAGGGATTGTGATTTTGTGATTTTGTGATAATGTGATTTTCACAATAAACGAGTCATCAGTATTCATCATTCACAGAAAAAAAATATAAAACATTTTTGTTAATCCCCCAAAGCAGAAAACTCTGGGTGAAGGAGAAGCCCCTTTGGTGTCCTCTTACCTGTATGACTCGATAAGCAATGCCAAATCCCTCCTCAATGTTCTTGCCTCCTAACATCACCTGAGAAAGGAAACATGCAAATAAAGCAACAGCTTAAGGTTCTTTATAAAACAGAGTTTCTGTACTACAATCTGAAACCACTGTAAAGTGCTCAATATAAAAAAAAAACAGGTCCGCACACATCAATTGGTATTAAAGATAGATATTAAAGATATTACAAATCATTGTATTGCTCATGGAATAATCTTTGGTCATTGTGTTGCTAGGTAACCATGGCAAACTACTTATAAAAGGGCCCATATCTTACATTTTTCTTTCTATTTATTGTCTCTGTGGTCCTCTTTTACTTTTATATGAGTGAATTTATTGAACAGTTGAATGTCATATTGTATTTTGGTATAACATTGGGCCTTAAACTGCAATAAATGGCCTCTTATTGGTTCATTGACAAACACCGATGTTGATTTGTGAAACATATATACTGCACTTGGGCAAAGATTTTACTGGGAAAGTGTACAATAAATAAACAGCTGTTGTATTAAACCTGTAGAGATTTTGCTCTCATTTGATGTGTGTGTATGTGTTGTTTCAACTTACTTTGCAGGCTACGTCCACCTTCATGGAGCTTGTTCCAAAAAGAGTGGGTGGGGCACTGTTCCCTGCTGGGACAGGGCTTATAGCTGATCTAGAGGGTGAGGAGCTTTCGCAGCGTTGTAGGAATCGCGTCACTTCCAGCTGCAGCTCAATGGTGTTTATGTGTCTGGAAAAAACAAATTGCATAACATGGTTTGTTACTATAGCAACTAAGATGAGGCAGAAGAAAGGCACTAAAGAGCCCAGCCTTTAAATAGACTCAGCATCCATTTTATTAAAACCATTCTCTGCACAGCAGTGGCACTGATGTGGTAGTGTGTGTTGCTGGTAAGAATGTTTCAGTTCTAATGCCGTTGCTGAGGTTTTTACAGCCATCAGTGCCACTGCTACATTGAGATTGGTCCACCACACAAAACTATGCAGCCAAGAGTGGCTCTGTGGTCAGAAACTGCCCACTGATGAAGGGCTAGAGCAGGGGTGGGCAACTCTGGTTCTGGAGGGCCCGTGTCCAGCACAGTTTGATGGTTCTCCTTCTCAAACACATTCACTAAACCTGACAATTAACTGGCAACGTGAACCACGTGTTTCTGAGCAGGGAAATCACCAAAACCTGCTGGACCACAGACCTCAAGGACCAGAGTTCAACACCCTTGGACTAGAAAGTCTTCCCTTGCCCCAAGTGTAGACCCTAAGTCAAAACCTGTGCTGTTTGTAGTTTCCTTTTTTATGGAGGTATGAGGCTACTGTAGCTAACAAGTAATGTAATGAGCGCAATGCAAACTACATGCCTGAATCAGCAAACACATCAACCTCATATCACCAGTGCAAAAGTAAAGAGGTAAACAGAGCATGTTATAAAGGCAAAACATGAGTGTGATCAGTGCTGCCTGACCTGGAGACATCGTTGGAGCTCATCTTCTTCCTGAAGGACGAAGAAGTGGAGTGGGATTTCCTGCGGTTCTGCTGCTCCTGCAGGTACGTCCTCAGGTGTTCCTTGGCCCGAACCAGCCAGCGCTGGTGCTCACCCAGCTGCAAGTAGGACTGAGCGCCGTGTGTAAAAAACCGGATACATGTCATTGCAGCTCGAACATGGTCCTTTAAAAAAAACAAAAAAAACAGACACCAATAAAACATTCAGTGCAATCAGCTGGAAGAGTTTTCTACCATTGAGTAACGAGGTCTCTTGGTATATATGCACAGCAAACACCTCTTACTCCTTACTTATTTCAATTAAACAAACATGTCGCAGGAAGTCCAGATGCTTGGCTCTCAGTTCGTTTTTACTTGTCATTTTATTACACTGAAAAATGATGTCTTGTTTATGTGGTAATAGAATTCTTCACACTTTTGCCGGGTATTTGTAAGTATCCAGACTCAACTTTCTGATAAAGAATTCAAATCAAGCATGTTCATTTATTATTTAGAATTAATTTTCATTTCCAATAATATCTAAAATGTAATGCCGTTAAGAATCGAAGCATCATTTGTCCTGACTCCTAGCAATGTGTAAAGCCTGTGTGATTCAGTGTGTATGTGTGTTGTACAATACCATCATAAACTGCTGCAGCTGGTACAGTGTGTGGTAATGGCCTCTGCGCTGGAGTAGCTGGCAGGCTGATATGAGGTATCGTCCCCAGTTCTCCAATGTTGGGTCCAGAGTCTCTAGCAGTGCCTGGAGAACCCCCAAACGCCCTCGTTCCAAACAGGGCTGCAGGATACCCTCCAGAAACACCTCTTCAGGACATTCCTACAGGGGGTGGAGACAGAAGTAGACAGCCAGTGATAGTTTGAGGAAAAAAATCTAATTGGTCAGCCAAATTTGGTGTTGCAAGACATGTTTTTGTTGCAGATTTGCTTAGGTAGCTAAGATCCTACCAATTATGGTTGCATACTTAGTCATTGCATATTTGCTTCAAAATAGACAAATGTACAGACAAAATTCAGACTTTAAGATAACTGCTTCTACAATTTTTAGCAAGACAATGTACATTTTTACATATACCGATCAGCTACAACATTCAAATTACTGACAGATGAACAGAATCATATTAATTATATTTTGTTGTTATACTATGTTGTTATATATTAGGCAGCAAGTATACATTTTCTGTTGAAGTTGATTAGCTGGATGCAGGAAAAAGCAAGGATGGCCGGTCTTGTGCAGTGGCTAGAGCCTACCACAAATGGTCTAAGGTATAATTACTGCTGAATCAGCGACAGGGTCAAGGGCACCCAAGGCTCACTGATGAACACTGGAAGCAAAGGCTAGACCACCTGATCCAATTTCACAGAAGAGCTACTGTAGCATAAATTGCTAAAAAAAAAATAAATAAAAAAAACCACACACAGTGCATCACAGCTGGAACTGCGTTGTCATGGAACGGTCAGAGTGCCCATACTGACCATACTAATCATGACCCAATAGAAGAAGGTGGCCTGGTCTGATGAATCCTGTTTTTTTTACAGCATGGATGGCCACCTATCTAAATACATCCAGAGTGACTTACAATCATTAGCCACATGGATAACCATTACTTACTCTCTCTGGAGCAACTGAGGGTTAAATGTCTCGCTTAAGAACACAGTGGTAGAAAATGGGATTCGAACCGGCGACTTTGCAGTTATCTGGTTCACAGGCAAGTGTTTTACCCACTAGGCCACTAACACTTTAATCAAGCATCTGTGGGATATGCTGACAAACCAGGTCCAATCCATAAAGGCCCCACCTCACAACCCACAGTGCTCAAAGGATCTGCTGCTAACTTCTTGCTGTGAAAACCCCATAGCACACCTTCAGAGGTCTTGTGAAGTCGATGCCTCCAACCTATACTCTATTAGGTGAGTGGTTTTGACGTTAGGGCTGAGTGATGAAGTGTCAGAAACACAATGTCTATTAAAGATTACTGAACACCTCCGCATGATTTGAAGTAAGTGTGAGATGACGCAGCTATCCAGTCAGCACCATGCCAGTTTGTGGGATGTACGTTTTCTGCAGCTACATTATTATCTAATGTTACACTAAAGACAGGAAACATGTCTTGAATGATCAACTACAACTGAAATAAAATATGATCCACAAAGAACTGAGGAGTCTTGCCCTAAAGTGGTGTTGTGTGTTTATACCTTTTTAAGCAGGTGTTCAAGAGCGTCCCTCAGGCGGTCGTGACGCAGGTAGAAGCTGATGAGGCTCACGTGGGTGCCATAGCTCACCAGATAGTACAAGCACTCTTGATAGTGACCACAGTGCTGTGCCTTCATCTCCGTCCGATCCATGGGAGCCAGTTCACGAAGAGCCTCCTCAAGTTCCACCAAAGATGCCAGGATATCCTCATCTACTTTCTGAAATAAACCAAACAGAAAGGATTCCAAATTAAATGGTTTTGATAGCATGAAGCAGCTGTGTGCTATGCTTTGGGTATAGTTATCTTCAACACATGGCTTCAAACTGTCCTCCTTTATATAAACAAAAGCCTGACAGTTGTCTTTTCCAAACAAATTGCTCAAAGCACATATTCAAACTCTTAGTCCAACACCTGAAACACCTGAAAAGCTTTAGTGTTGACAGGTGCTGACATCACTACAAAGGGATACAAAGTAACTGTCAAGAACATTGGCACAAATAGTTAAATGTTTTACAAGGAGCCCCTGAGGACAGACCTGTATAGGCTTTAATTTGTTAAGACATTAAAAATATTTTAGAAGACTAGGGGTCTCCAAAGTTTTGCCAGGTAGCATATAATGTATACACTGGTGCACACACACACACACAAATTGGTGAATTAAGCTTAATTCGTTTTAATTTGATCTCTATTTTTCTCAATCTCTCTTTTACAGCTCAAATAATGTAATATTATGTTCTTTTGCAGAAGCATGAAGCAGGTCTGTTTGCTTAGAAAGAATCAGCAGGTAACCCAGTCCACCAAAAGTTCCTCAGATTGCACGCTCAAGAAAACACTTAGAGATAAAAGCTATGGTCATGAGGGCCACAAGATTACAGGGTTTGATTCCCTGTTCAGACAGGAACATATTTGCTTCAAAGTAAAAACACTTACTGCCCAGATAAATAGCTTCTTAACATATGATTTTCTCAGGTGACCTATGTACACTGTTTAGTACTGTGCAGGTTTTATGTTTCAGTGAGCAAGCTTAGCTCTAGACCTGCCTGTAGGTTCTCTTTAGACTTACTGTGCTGAGTGTGATTGAGGCGGTGGACTCCAGGTGCTGGATGATTTCCTGCAGCAGTCTTGGACCCAGGTTCAGCTGATTTCTGTCCACCGGAGCTTTCAAACAGCGAGAGAATTTCTCCCGAGCTCTGTTCAGACACCCTGCCTTCAGACATGCCATGCCCCATGCATGCCACACACCACTCGGGTCCAGGCCACTCTTAGTGGACACCTTTCAGAGAAAAAAATTGGTTAAATTGCTTCTACAGTACTATCTACTAAAGCATGGTACTCTAAGAGATCTGCCGGCTGCAATACCAAAAACATAGCAAAAACAGAAAGTATGACAATATGTTGCTTCAGTCTGTAACAATGAAGACCCAGGATTTGTGGGTGGAGCACAGAATAAGACTAGGCAGTATTTCTTATTAGAAATAAACTGCCCTGGGCTGGAGACTCCTTACCTCGACAGCCAGCTGATAGTACTCAGCCTCCAGCAGCTGGTTCCTTAGTCGAGTTACTGCTGCTGTCTCCAGAATGTCGTCTAGTGAGGGGATGTATTTGTAGTTGGCACTGACTAGGATCTTCAGTACGTCCACCTTACTGATATAACTGCATAGAGAAACGAAGGGAAAGAGAGAGCAGAAATAGCAAATAGACCAGTCACTCCATCTGTTGGGTCAGTACCCAGAGGTAATATATAAAATTTGAGTTACCCTTCTGCTCCTCAGTGTAAAACTTTACAACAAACAATTCAGATGTAATTAAAAGCAAATATACATTACAGAAGAAAAACATTTCTAAAACTTTGAGCTCATCATAACTGAGATAAACCTATATAGACATTTATTAAGGAATAAGCCTTTACAAAAAATGGCCCTTTTCAGCATTAACAAAGGTTTTTTTGTGAGGTATGCTGCTAGCCTCAATAACGTATATTCGATGTATGATAAATGGTAAGGATGACCGTGGCAAATTGCACATACAGATATCTAAATGTATCGTAGCCCATGTTTGGGAATAAAAATAAATAGCTGTACAGTTATTTCTGGACACTAGCAACTTATATTGTGTCTCACATTAAGCAATCTAAACAGCGCTGCATATGGAAGTTATTTTGTAGATAAGCTGGTAGTGTTAAATTAACATTAGATTAAACTGAGTATTACAGACACAGATAACCTCTTGCGTGTAAATAGATAGCTCTGTGTGTGTTACCTGTCGCAGAGGGCCAGGTCCTGGCTGTGTCCGGCTCTAACAAACATCAGCTTGGCACTAAACATCAGCTGCTGCATCACGTCCGTCAGGAGACGCGCGTCCACCTCAGGATTGGTCAGTTTACGGGAGATTGAACGGCAGTGACTGATCAGCTGGTGGCCGCAGGCTGCGTGATCACTGTGGAGAGTGAGGATGGCCACACACAGAGACGCACTGGGAGCCTGATCACAAACAAACAGACAAACAAATAAATAAACACAGACCACATGGTTCAAATCACTCCTAAAGCAGAACTTTTTTTTACACATAGACAATCAGAATTCTCTCTCACATACACACCAAATCGTGCAATCAGCATAAGTTGACTTGGTAGTGCATAACGGATAAAAAAATCAGAATTTATTAGTGTTTGATATGCCTCATTTTTACTGTAATAATTTTTTGCAAAATGTAAAGATCTCATGACTTCAAATGATTTTAAAGAGCAACTTGTGATGTTGCTAAATGCTTGACTTTCTTGTCTCGGGGGAAAGCCCATGATAGTCTGCAATTTTTTGGTCTTCAAACAGTTGTTAGAAATCTTTGAGGTGTGTTTTGGGTCATTATCCTGCTGCAGTATGAATCCTTCTCCACAAAGACCCAAGTGAGAGGGTAATAACAAATAAACTCATCAACAAGCAGACCTGCTCATAGTAGAACTCGTTGAGTGTCTGCTGATTCTCAGCCGGGTTCGGGCTGAGCCTGTACTGCTTCTGAGGGATCTCAGGTAAACTAAGAACACCATCCAGAACCGCATCGGCCAAGACAGGACTGCCAGCTACTGGAGAGACAGAATCATGAGTATTTTATCAATGGGAAGCACATACACTACCAGTCAAAAGTTTGCACACACCTTCTCATTCAACGATTTCCTTTGTTTTTATTATAGGTTACATTGTAGACTAATATTGAAAACATCACCTATTGCTCTGACAGCTTTGCACACTCTTGGCATTTTTTCATTCAGATTTATGCGGTATCGACCTGGAATGGTATTTAATTAATAGGCGTTCTTGTTCAAGAGTTCATTAGTGGAATTTCTTGCCTTCTTAATGTGTTTGGGATCATCAGTTGTGATGTTGGGGTCGGTGCACAGTTAGTGATCCTATTCCACTACAGTTCTACTCCACATTATGGCAAAAACCACTTAACTAAGTAAAAAAAAAACAACAGTCCCATCATTACCTTATTACAAAACATATTCTGGTTTGTTTAGCTCTTTTTTTGTTTACTGCATAATTCCACGTGTTCCGTCATCATTTGTTTTCAGTATTAATCTACAATGCAGAAAATAATCATAAAAAAACAAACATTGAATGAGAAGGTGTGTCCAGACTTTTGACTACTAGTGTAGGTAAATAAGCTGATTCTGTAAAGTAAATGGGAAGTAATGACAGAAGTACCTTCTGCTTGCTCCAATTCTTCATCGGAACTGCATTTAAAAATAAGGACAAAAGATCAGTTCAAGTAAAATGTCAATTTCAGTTTGCTTTAACAAAAACATGTAGAATATAGCTTCCTACTAAAAACAAGCTTCAACAGACAGTCATTTAATGGTTTCCTTGATTTTATAAAACATTTATAATAAAGTTATATATAGCCATCCATTAATCATTCAGTCCAGACCACTAATGGTAGCTTTTAAAAGTATTTATGTCTATCACTTATAAGCAACCTATGAAAGAAGTATAAATGCTTTATAAAATAACCTTGAAGTAGTGTGCCATCCACTTCAAAATTTTTAAAACCATTTGACAGGGCTAAAGTGCACATATGCAAATGCTTGAATGTGTTTGCTTACTCTGGGTGGAAGAAGTCATAGCACTGGTCACACACTCTGACTGCCTCCTCACAGCCCTCTACTACCATCTTCCTGGTGGAACAGGCATGACACACCAGTCTTCCACAGCGCCTGCAGTGGTGCCGTCGGTTAAACTGGGGCACGAACAGAGAGAAAATCTCAATTTATTATGAAAACAAAGGCTCAGCCATCTGCTGATGAGAGGAGGCATGCAGTAGAAAATATACGGAAATTAAGGAAAGAATTTACTGTGTACTCGCTACGGATTAAAGTTCTTACTAATTACAAAAGCCTTTTTTGACCCGTAAAGCAGTCATTCTATTAAGTAAATTAGTGACCCTTTATAATTCTCCTGCTTTATTACGGTCAAAGTATGCAGGTTTGTTAGTAGCAGATGTTAAAAATGTATTTTAATTAGGGTAGGTTCCAGAAACAGGTCCCCGATTAATTTCCTCAATAAATCAATTCCCTCAGTTTTTCCTTCCTTACCCTAAATGCAGCTGGTCTGTGCTTTAGTTTAGGAGCTATGAGTCCAAAATGAACAGAAGCTTATGAATTGTAAACCATGTGGAGGTTTTCAGTAATCTCTAAGGCCTCGTTTACATGGTCAGTTAAACGTGACCCAATTCAGATTTTTTGCTCATATGTGACACAGATCGGATCTGTGCCATGACAGTGTAAACAGGAAAAAACGCATGCGTTCGGATATTTTGAGATCGGTTTCAGGCCTCATTCATATGTGGAAATAAATCAGATATGTGCCAATGCGACTGTCATGTAAACAGGCAGATCGGATTTTCCTAGGCATT
>JBBPCY010000150.1:21535485-21547535 GCA_037974405.1 Brachyalestes nurse
AATTTTGCATATATCGCAGAGCTAGCATTAAGCATATTTCGCGTTCATCCATCTTGGCTACTGTGTGGTGTAACAACTCCCTTTGCTATTGCAAGTGTAAACAAGCGAATCGGATATGGGTCACAATAAGTCACAATAAAAAAAAAAATGTGTAAACAGAAAGTAAAAAAAATCGGATATAGGCAACAAATCAAGACCTGCAGTGTAAACGAGGCCTAATAGACTTGCTTGTGTGGTTCCTAACATGTTATTACATACTGTTATAAATAAATATGCACAGATAAAACTGTAGCAGCAGGCAACTCAAACCCTAAATCTCGGCCGTGTGTTTGTCCACATGCAATGATTTGCTAAATAACGCTGCTTCCATTAAGCTTCCATCACTTATTAGCTAACTCAGAGCTGACTACAAGGAGGAAGTTATCACTTTAACCTTAAGTTGCTCCAACCTACAAATTAAAACACATAATCTCAGTGAAAAGTCTGGGGGTAAAAGTCTCACCATGGTGAACCGCTCTCTCTGGCAGACCATGCAAATATGCTTCCGGTGGTCAGGTATCCAGTCTTTGCGCTCTGGTGTTTTCTCCGGAGGTGTGAAGAGGGAAGCTGAGGGACGGGGTCTTTTTCCAGTGGAGCCTCGGTCCTGGGAAGAGCTAGACGGGGTGTGGATGGGAGTACCGCCTACACAGGGGACCAAAAATTGACCTTAGACATAAATTGTGCATTCAGCTCAAGAGGATTAAGCCTTTGTCCAGCTATACTCTTGCAGCTGTGCAAACATTGGAAAATATTTTTGTATACTGCTAAAGCAAGTACTGCAGAGGAAATCTTGTCCTCTGCAAGTCTGCATCTATATACTTCATGAAGATGAGATTCACTGGCTTCTGTTTGACAGCAATAAAATGAGAAAAAGACGATGTAACAGGGCAACCACAGAAGGCAATAATTTATAGATCACTAATGGATAGATTAATCAAATATAGAATTAATTGTTAGTAGTATCCCTACAGCCTTAATTAAGAAGTGGCTGACCTGCAGAGGGAGGCGGGGTGTGACTCGGGGAGGACAGAGAGCTGTCCTGAGCTGGACAATGCAGAGAAACATCCTGAAGACTGATCACAGAGTCTGGAAACACAAACAGAAAACTCTATTATTAATTATCTTTAACCACATACAACTTGACAGTATTGTCCTCATATGTGTGTCTTTATGCATGTGTGTCATGTGTGATCTTGGGGGAATAAAATAGGGTGGTGTGAAGATAAGCCATGACCAAGTAGGTTATTTTGCTCAGTTCAAAATATTAAACTGAATCAGTTTTGGAATTTCATTATAATTTCATTGAGAATGATAAAAATATAAAAATGTTAAAATGACAAAAAAGACTATAAGTCAAGGAAATTACAATATATTTATCATCTTGTCTAAATATAAAAAAATCTTACTGATATCTAAATACACACTGTGCAAGTTATTGCTGTATACAAATTAATTAAATATTGTAATATCATTGTCGCTTCCAAGGCAGTAAAAGTGAGATGTTGCACTCACCGCTGCGTGTTCTCTCTCGGGGCGCGTAGGGGAAGTCGAGGGCCTTGCGGCCGTACTCAGCGAGCAGTGTGTCGATGTGCCGGTTGGTGATCCCAGCCTCCTGCGCTGGTAGGAGGTTCCGGAGAGTGGAGACAGCAGCTGTGGCCCAGTCTACCTTCAGGTTCATCAGCAGCTGCTCTAGCATGAGCAGAGGCTCCGCCAGCAGCTGAAAATAGTCCTGTCGAGAGTTTTCTGGAAGGGTCAACAGCACCTGAGGAGGCCACAAGAGTACTGAGGACCTGTTTTGCCTTCACACTTTGCACAGGCGACTCTAGTGATGAAATGATTACTGAACAAAGTCGACCATGGACAACCACTAAACAGAAAATGTAGGAGTTCTACTATATTATCTTGGCACTCAAGCAAAACCGTTAATGATATCGTTGCTGTTACATGGGAAAAGTGAGAGAAAACGGGAGAAGATGTAATCATTGAATTAGTTAGTCACTCAAATAATAGTCTTTAGATACACCAGACAGACAAGCTGAGATCACTGCCAGATTAATATACTCAGAAATAACTACGGTGACAAAGCACGGAAAATGTGCGCACATCCGCACCTTAGACCCCAGGTGCAGGGCGTGTATGTGGCGTCTTCGTGCAGGCGTCATCTGACTCTGAAAGTGCAGTGTGAGGTAATCAGACAAGAAGTGACAGGCGGCCAGTCCGGGCCTTCGATCCAGAGCACACTCACTGACCTCCAGAGCCAAAGAACCGGAGAGGCTCTCCAGGAGCTATCGCAGGTAACAGAGAAAAATATAAATGTTACTTTTCATGTATATTATTTTTAGTATTCTCACAAATCACACACAAATACATAATCTATGGGTTTAAAAGGAATTATGGTGGCTTAGTCTGATGGTGGTGGTTCAGTTGTACTGAAATTGGATTATAATCTATTACATATTCAATAAATAAATCCACAAAAACCTTGGTGTACATTCAGTTTTACCTGGAGGGCCTCCTCCATGCAGCCCTTTTCCAGCAGATAAAGCAGATGTTCTATTTGGAGCTGCAATTTAGACTGTTCTGATACAGAATACAGCTGCACCCACTGAGCACAGAGTTCAAACTCCTGAGAATAAACAGACACAGACTCAGTGGTAGACCGGAGTGACAAGCGTTACGGCTTGATTTCACTGAGAAAATAATTACAGACAACAGTAACAGTTGATATGTAGAGTTTTACAATAATTTCCACTTTCACAATTTTTACTCAAGTACTTAACAGTAAATGAATAGGAAGCCAGACTCTAAATCCTAGCTATATTCCACCAAGAAATGCAAAAGCATCAAGACTGCAGACAGTTCAGTTTGGCTGTTCTAAACTAGTTTCTAGAGATTTTAGAGAGAAGCAGCAAAAAACTCTCAGCTGATTGTGTGCATGGCAAATTCTGCGCAAAAGCAATGAGACACAGTCAAAAAAGCAAAACTTGTGTGACACATTTGTTTGCAGGGCTGTAATTTTCTACATGAGTGGTTAGTTGTTCACTGTAAATATAATTGCACGTATGAATAAGTGCATCCTGCAAAATACTGTTTAAGGTACTATATGACAACAATGACAACAAAAACAGTTTACTGCAGGAGAGACTGACTTGCGTCTGCAGGAGGAGTGACAGCATGGACTCAGGATTCCTCCTGGACTCCTCCTTTAACTCCTGCCACGTCTGCCATTCCAACGGTGGCTGCAAGCTCAACATCTGCACATAAACACACACAAAACACATGAAGGCTACCTGCTGATAACAGTAAAGTAAACCTGTTGTTGTAATGACGTTGCTCTCTGCCCATTCTGCAAAATGCTGATTTGTCTTAAGCCACATCAGTTGTGGAAAGAAGTTAAGATGTCAATGTGTTTACTTCAATGCAAATTGCTATATAATGTTCACATTATATACATGACTATTCCAGATGTGTAGGAGAGGTATGGCTTCTCTTCTTCTGTTTCACCAAAACAGATGTTTCACCAAATGATAATTAAACAAATGACAGTTGACAGATTAATAGATATACTTTAATGATTATGGAAATAATCATTAGTTGCAGGCCTGCTACAACAAAACAAAGCTGACCTTGTTGTACATATCCAGCTCATGTTTTTTCTGCAAGAGCTGCAATGTTAGTGCATCGTCTGGGTTAGAGTCACTGAGGCAGTAGTGCAGCAGCTCCAGGCAGCTCTGCAGAGGCCAGTTCCCCAAACCCTGCAGAGCTACACGCCCGCGAAGCTGCCAGTCCTTCACACGAAACAACTGCTCTGGGCCATTTCCTACTGACGAACACATAAGAAAGAAAAAATAAATAAAACACCCGTTTGTTTGTTGGAAATTACTTTTAAGATTTACATATTTCATATGTAGAAAAAGGCTGACAAAATGTAATACACTATATAGAACACAATGGAAAAATTACCATAACTTTTCCTATACTGGACATTTTTTGCACTCTACCTATTGAAGTGCAGTGTGGAATAGTATAAGTACACTGGATGTACTGGAAAGACATTAAGTAGGAATATCTAATAAACAGACAACTCAGAGATAGCTCATACCCTCCAGTGCAGTGCATGCAAGTAGTCGGTCCCTCAGCACCTCCTGTTGGCCACTCTGAGCATACAGCTCCAACAGGGTCAGAGCTCTTTCTAGTTCCCCTCCGTTCAAAGCTTGCTGGAAGGCTTCAGCCACCAGCGCCTGCCCCGTCCCGCTTTGTGACCCGCAAAACAAAATCCCCACCGTGGCTTTGCCACACAGAGCTGCTCCAAGTCCATCTGAGCCCTCCAACAAGCCAAGCACCGGCTGGGCTGCATTCTGTAGGAAGGATTTGAGCACAGGGAAGTCTCGCAGCAGTGTTTCAGCCTCTTTGGAGATTTGCTCTGCGTCCAGTGGCGCCTCCTTGCGACCCGAGCTTCGAAAATACGAGGGCAGTCCGGGCCACCCTGATGACTGACTGGCTCGGGTCACCTCGCCACTTCGGGCGGCGCTGAGGCAAGCCAGGGCAGCAACAAGTGGCGAGCGTGATTTCAGGAAGGACAGAGCAGATGGCGTGAGGAGGAAGGCAGAGGATGAAGACGAAGATGAAGATGAGGATGGAGAGGGAGGGGAAATGGAAGGATTCGCTTCCACAGAAATGTCAGATTCAGAGCTGGGCTCGGAGGCCAGAGCAGGGTCTGAAATTTCACAGAGGTCAGAAATGTCGAGAAGTCCGGATGCGCGCTCCAGTGCATGCTGTTGGATCAGACTAGAGATGCTGGCTGGACAGAAGGCCCCTCCAGCGACCCCTGAGACCTTTGGGGCTTGAGGGTCCCACAGAGGAAGGGGCTCACAGCACCGCTGCACTATGACCTGCTGGACACTCACACGAAGACCCTCCTGACGCAGCAAAGACAACACCCTGTATACACACATGCACGCACGCACGCACACACACACACACACACACACACTTAAAAATGAGCAGAGATGCAAAAACGTTGCACTGTTTTAGTTCAATCTAAATTTAGATTTTGACTGTGGTGCTCTGTCATGAGAAACTTATGGTGCTAAAATTAGCCTGCATCATTAATTAATTTGACACATCTTAGTGAACGAATGAATTAGAAAAAAGTAGAACGGTGGGTGCTAAACCTTTCCATTATGGCTGGACTGACATGCTCCTTTTATTTTCACTATGAACAAAGACTTCTAAAAGTATTTAGGCTAAAGTTTCTGGCCTGAGGCTTAAAGTGACACTATGAGCAAAGGGCTGAAGTATCTTGTCATGATTAATCTGACTTTTTATGATTTTTCTGTTATTTGTTTACATTTAATACATTTTTATGAACATACAATCTAATACAAATTCATTTTTGTCTAGCCTGACCAGGATATGTTCTAGATAGATATGCGTTTTAATAGTGAGGAGTCTAACGCCATAGTCGCTATTCAGTTTATCTATCTGTAACTAAGCAGAAATTGAGATAAAACTGCTCCATACTACAGACCTGTCAGGTGCCACCTGTCTGTCGAACAGCAGGTGTGAGAGCAGCTGGGTCGGTGACTGTAGCAGCACAAGGAGAGGATTGCCCAGCTTCACCTCAATAATCTGATCTGAACACACAGTGGGTGAATAACATTACGTGGGTTATTACATTAAACTAATAAGTGTCTCTCAGAGCCAGTGAGACCCTGCTTTTAAAAGAATTATGATAAATATTAAAAAGAAAAAAAATTACAGAAACACCCCAAACATGTTTTGAAGACAATGACTTCAAATAGGCACCCATCTGGCCATTACATGCCATCCTAGCTAATATTGCTCAGGCTTTGCCAAATAATCATGTAAAAATTGACTACCAGTCATAAGAAATTTGGAAAGGTAGTTGCATAAAAGGTGGCTGGTATTGCCCATTAAATATGAGGAAAAGTATGCTGAGAACAATCCACACAAGCAGCAAGTGTTTTCTGGTCACCCTGGTAGAGAAGAAACATTAGCATTGCCCTGAGTCACCTGTTATTTTAACTAAGCGGCAAATCCTACTCTCACCTTCAGAGCCCAGACTGCGAACCAGCACCGACGCCAGCATGTTGATGTAGTCCAGGAAGCTTCGCATGTAGTCCGGCCTGCTGGTGGCGCTGGGCAGTTCGAATGGACAGAGCTGGTCCAGGGAGCGCAGCAGCTGTTTCATGGCAGAGCGTACGGGGTGAGAGTCGAGCTCCGACATCCTCATACCCACCTGCTCCAGCAGAGAGGACAACACACTGCTACACGTCTGATTTTCACCTGTAGAGCATAGCACATGGCACTTAATATTAAAAAACTAGAAAAGACATAGTGTTGCAACATATAAGAATGTACAAATATACACAAATAACATGGGTGTAAAACTCTGGATTCACTTCCAATCCTGCTACAATCATTTAACAATTTAATGCTCTGTGTATCATAAAACTTTCATCATGACTTAGTGATTCAGTTATTTAGGTCTGACTGATACTTAAATGTTTTTATACAGTACAGTACAAATGTAACTGTAGAGGAATATATAGAACAGTAATGGAAAGCAAATTAGAACAATAAAAACACTCTTGGAGACTTTTACACTTTTACAGAAAATAGCTGGAAATGTTATTTTATATATACACACAGTCAACCCCCGAAATCTGTGAGGTTTACGTTCCAAAAACACCCGCGAATTGTGAAAAAGCACGATTGTGATGTGATGAAAAAAAAAAGGCTATAAATGCCTATTTTTATAGTCTAAACCCCAAATATGCTCCCAAAACACTTTACTTTAAACTCAGCTTAATACACCACCCTTAAATTAAACGAATAACGCTCTCAGTTTTCCTAATTTAAAAACCCCCCCGAGACACATTTTTGTATACGGTTGCTTTGTGTTCTCTCGACAATACAAAAATGGATACAGTAATATTTTATATGTAAATTTAGATTAATTATATTTTTCTTAATTTAGCACAAAAATGCATGAAAAATTATACATTGTCATGAAAAAGCAAAAAGAGGATATTAGTGGTTTCCACAAACAATTATCTGAACTGTGTCTTCGCGGAGGTACACTATAGTTCAGACATAATTTGGGAGCGACAGTGAAAAGGCTGGCTGCACTTACATCCTGGAGCAGGTGATGGAATTCTTACCGGCCATGTCTGTGGCGGCAGTCAGGGTCTGCAGGGTGACCTCTAGACGCTGAATGAGCATGAGCCGAGCAGCAATGCCCTCCTCAGTTAGTGTTGGAGAACAAGACAGAAGCACCTCTTGAGCACTGCACCCAAAAGGGCTCAAAACACAATCCTCTCCATTACAGTCTAAAGAACGAGAGAGAGACAGAAACAGAGAGAGCAAGGAAACATGGATATAGAAAGAGTTATGTATGAAGTTTTGTTAGGTTTTGAAATAGTCTGAGAATTTTATTTTGGCCAAAGGTAAGCACGTATATTATTGAATTTACTATTATAATGGATGTTAAAGGGGACCTATATATTCCATCTTTTATTTTTATCTACTAAAATTTCTGTGATTTTAAGTGTCAGATAGTCATAAATCATGTTAACATTACCATTTGATTTCTTAAAATTAAAACGGACAGTTTTTGCTTCTCCGCCTGACTGGTCCATGCAAATGAGCACTTTTCTAACTGTTTGCCTCAAAACATCAGCGTAAATGTGCAGGGCTAAACTACTGAAGGGAACTAAACTACTACACAGAACTGCTGAATAGGTAGATATTTGTAGATTCACTGGTTTTTAATAAAGAAAAACAACAACAATGAATTCAAAAAAGTGTTTACAGCTTTGTTTGCATACTGAGTTGGACAGTGAGTGTAACTGAAACTTTAATAATGTTTTAATACAACATTTGACTCTAAATTGAAGGGAAAATTGCCTTTCCATGGTATCAACTTATTCATTAAAAATCAGAAACGTGAGTGCAGGACTACCTGGTTTGGGAGGGCCTTTGCCAGCAGCTGTTCTGTTGAGGATCTTGCTGATCTGCTGCAGAACAGAAGGAAAGCTGCACAATCCTTCACAGTGAGGATCCTTCGGATCCACTTTCACGCCTGGTGGTGAAACAGTGTGTGAACCTTTTCTCTATCAACACTGTAACATGACTGTATTTAATTTCCAGTGTTAATATAGCATATCAATGTGTCATATTTACACACACACATTATATATCAAACTGGCACTAAAGCAACATCACTTGACAGCTCAATGCAAAATTAATTCTTCTAACAGACACTCACTGGCTACATTACACTGGACGATGATGGGGAGGGAGGACTATCCTACCAACTCAGAGGTAACTGTGCACTTTTGGGCTCCTGGGCATGGACCGCTACAGCATCAGCAGGGATCAAATTCATGGGCCACAGGGACATAGTTCTACCACTTCTACCACTTCCACAGCCATCCACCATGTGTTGTTCATTGTTTATTTGTATTCAGTCGAATGTGTTTATTTTAAAAATATAAATGCTTACTTTCTATATAAATAGCTATACAAATTATTTCCTCAAATGCCTCAGACACACAGAATACATAAAATACAGCTTGTGTTCTTCTGGCCCTGTTTTATGGCCAAAATTTTAATTGGTCAGGATGTGTCCCTTCTTAGTGTCTCTAACAGAAAAGAGATACAGGGACAATGTTTGGTAACAGATTAATTTGTGTCGACCCACTCCAGCTCAAACACCAACAAGAAATAAAGGGTACTAGGGTTCAGTCCTAAGACTTGGAAGGTTTTAAAATTGGTGGAATTTGAACACACACACACACACCTCTGCTCTCCAGTGAAGCGTGCAGTCTCCTCTCTGCTGTCTCCAGCAGCTGCCGTGAGCTTTTCCACAGCTGGCACTGGCAGCAGGCCAGATCGAAGGCAGCCATAGCTGAAGGACTCAGTTGATCCAGCAAGGGCAGCAAATGACTGGAGGAGTCTGAGAGGGGCTGAGAGAGCCAGTAATTCTCTTCAAGACAGTGCAGCGGGCGAGCAGCTGTGCTGAGCAACCGGTCAGCAACGTCAGAGATGGAGTAAAACGCCATGCCTGCGAAAGAGGGAAGAGAGTGCCATACCACTATAGGTGAGAAGCAAATCAGTGGAGAAATACAGCAAGCAAGACTGAATAGCAAAAAAAATGTACAATAAGTCTACACGTGAATGCTGTATGGATTTACTGGTCACACTATTATTGGACATGCTTTGTATTTATTTGTAATTCTTTGTTTACTATTTGCATTTATGTATTAATTAAAACAAACTACTTATTTACACAAGTGTAGCTGTGGCTTTAAAGTGATTCTGGCTCTGAAAAGAGTTAAATATCATTCTGCTGTTACTTTTGAGTTTAATTATTGATGCTCATGAAAGAATAAAATAATCAAAATGCATGTTAATAATAATAATAATAATAATAATAATAATAATAATAATAATAATAAGAATAATAAGAATAATAAGAATAATAATAAGAATAATAATAAGAATAATAACAACAGCAACAACAACAGCAATGACAAAAATAAAAACAGCAATCAGTTAATTATTTTAGATATGTGTAATACCTCATGATATTAATGCATATATCAATAAATGGTTAATAGAAAAGAATGATATACAAATTCATTTCATTTAGATATTTTATTGCCCAATGCATTGCCTCATATTACTCTGTACCTGCTGCAGCTGCATTGCCGATGCTCTGTAGTGTGGATCTGCTGCTGCTGCCCAGGCGGCTCCGCCCAGGTCCTGTAGCCCCCACTGACCCTAAGCCCTCTGAGGATGATGAAGACGAAGAGAGCGACTGACTCTCGATCTTCTGCTCCACCTGAGCCAGCTCAGCCAGAACCTCGCGATAACGCTCCATGAAGAAAAGTTCCCCAGAACACGGAGCATTCTCCAGCCCAAACATCAGCATCACCTGCACAACACAAACACAAAGACACACACATACGTTTACCTGCTCCTACATGCTATAATAAGTATACGTATATGTGTAACACAGACCATGTAAACATTCTCCACAGAGGGCCATGTAAACATTCTATGCAGAGAATACACACTTAATGCATAAATATTGTTTATTTGCTGTATTTGAATTAAATAAATACTAGGGGTGTTGAATTAACGCGTTGATTTCGATCAATCAGTTACAGAAACAATAACACGTTAAAAAATTACGTTATTAATCGCACCAGTGACTTGGAGCACCCGCTCTGTAAAATGGAGACGAGAGCGCGCTGCTCAGCCCAGTGAATGGAAAGTTTACGGTTAAAGATGAACGGTTGGTAGGAGTTTCAGTTCATGCAATAAGGAATTTTTGTATCATCGGAGTACATCAGGTCTAAAATATCACCTAAACTCTAAGTGGTCCGAGCCACAACAGCCCGATCCCAGCCACACTGTTCAAGTTTGACTTGGGGTGTTCACAATTCTGCACATGACTGTAAATACGCATACAACACATTTGGCTTCAACGATGTCCCTCACCTGGTGGGCTTCCATATAGTTGCCCTTGCGGATGCAGGAGATGAGGAGAGACTCCGGCGGGGAGAGCATGGCGGGGACCAGCCAGCTGTGAGGGCCTCCACACAAACACACGTCCGGCTCTAAAGACACTGCCACAGCACTGCCACCATCTGCACACACAACACTCTTTAGAAAACTCATTTCATTATTTCTCAATTTCATTACAGTTATTCATTAAGTGTTGAAATTTTCAAAAACAGAAAGTGAGATTTTTGTCATGAAAAAGTTCAAGGCATGCCTAATATTTGTGTGTGTGTGTGTGTGTGTGTGTGTGTGTGTGCAGACTTACCTGAAGTGCTGGCGCTGACCTCTCCATTCTGTCGTTCAGTGACAATGTGTCTTTCAGAGCGGCGACGATGGCTTCGTTTTTTCCTCCTCGTTCCAGAAATCCCACTGCTGCTGCGTCTCAGAGGCAGAGCCGAATTCACTCCCGGGGAGGGCAAAGCTGGACCACCTACCAACACACAAACACACACATACACACATATATATACACACACACACACACACACACACGAGGTGGAATTTTAACAAATTCCAGCAACACTGTACTTAATAATATAACAATTATTAAACACAACACTACAAATAATAACACAACAAAACAAATAATAAACTGCCCCTTATTCATGTATAAAATATGTATACATGTATAAAATTCATACTGTAAACACAACACAGTAGTCAGAGTAAACATACTTTCAGAAATCGGCTACATTCACGATGTAAAGTGCACTATCAATTATTGCCATTATGGGTATGAGGAATTTATTCCTCGGCTATTATAAGGCTCTTCTGTAAGAAGATAAGCCTGTCAGCATTGTCAGCTGCAAGGCGAGAGCGGCTTGCACTTACAATGTCCCCTGCAGTGGAGAAAATTCTCTCACTTGCAACAGAAGCTCCACCACATGAAAGGATCAGCATCTACATTACAGAGTCAGTTACCTTTTCGTCTGTCCTCCATTCAGGAACCATTATATCAGCATGTCTACGCTTGAGATGCTTTGCCATATTGCTCGTGTTTCCATTAGCGTATGGGACACGTGTTAGGCAATGTTTACAAACACTGACATTTCTATTAACTGTTTTGACTCCCTGGTCATTGTACTCTACAGCGAACCCAGAAAAATTTCATCCTGGAGGTTTGTACGAAGCCAGGCTTCTTTAAACTGCATCTCAACTGTTCCGCTAATGCTGGCCATGGTTTTTTGTTTCTTTTTTTTTGCGTCTGTGTGCCGAGCTGCGAGCCCAGCTCCAGTTACGTCAGTGTGAAAGAGGGCGAGTGGGTGGAGCCACAACAGAGATTGGACATTAACTCACGGTGGAGGGCTTTCACTCATTGGGGCTTACCGAACGGTCTGGTATTTTACCGAGTACCGTTGCATCCCTAAAATATATATATATATATATATAGACACACACACACACACACACGTATC